>VYZM01002779.1:38764-57530 GCA_013398915.1 Dromas ardeola
CAGTCCCTCAAGGGGCTCCAGGAAAGCTGGGGAGGGACTCTGGGTCAGGGAGGGGAGCCACAGGATGAGGGGGAATGGCTTGAAACTGAAAGAGGGGAGATTTAGATGAGATGTGAGGAAGAAATTCTTGGCTGTGAGGGTGGTGAGCCCCTGGCCCAGGTTGCCCAGAGAAGCTGTGGCTGCCCCATCCCTGGAGGGGTTCAAGGCCAGGCTGGACGGGGCTTGGAGCACCCTGGGCTGGTGGGAGGTGTCCCTGCCTGGGGCAGGGGGTGGCACTGGATGGTCTTTAAGGTCCCTTCCAACCCAAACCATTCTGTGATTCTATGACAAGGCTATGGCTTCCTTGAGTTGCTGCCCAACCCGTATTTATTGCCATCTCCTGAGGCTTCTCCCACAGACTACACAAGCTGAAATATCTCACAGAAGAATAAATGTGGCAGCAGTCAATTGAGTCGATTTTTTTTTTCCTATGCAGCTGCTCCCAGAAACGCTGCTGTGAATGCTGATCTGCTGGCTGCTCCGCTGCCCTCACCAGTGAAATGCGGCATGCTTACGCCTCTGTTCCTGAACAGATCAAACCACTGCAACAAAGGGAACACTTCCTATTTCTTAAAAAAAAAAAAAAAAAAAAAAAATATTAGCCACATCAAACTCCTTCCTCCCAGCTGACCTTTCTACCACAGCATTAGTTTAGCATCAGCCTGAGGACACTGTAATATTTGAAAGAAAGGTACAGAAAATTTTCCAGTGTTTCTGTTTTCTTCCACAGAAAAGTCCTTTCTCCCTGTTCTGATTTTTAGAGAAAAATTTCCTAAGCACCTTTTGCAGACAAATTGTTTCAGCATGAAAGTTTAGTGCAGGATTAAAAAGCCACAAGCCTTGTAGAAGCCACTGTGAATACTCACGGATACCCAGAGAAAATGAAATACAAATAAAGCAGGACTTTGCAGTGCCTGAAGCCTTTAATGCAATGAAATCTCCAAGATTGATTTTACGACAAGCCATAATCAAGCACATGAAGCACCCCACAATCCTCAGGTTGAGGAGAGAGCCTTTAGGTACTACTAAATTTTCAGACCTGCTCGATACGGCACAAACACTCGAGATATAATTTGAGAGCAGCATCCAAGAAATGGATGCATTTCCTACATGTTCCAGTCTGGTCCCAAAGGGCAAGGGAGAGACTTGATTTCCAGCAAAGATCTCGGCAAAACCAGGGGGAATGGAGAAAAAACGCCACCAGACAACCCCGCAGATGCGGTACGGTGCTGTTCCCCTGTGAAGCTCTTCTGGGAACGTGTTTCTGCTTTGCTTCATGAAAAGGAGATGGATTACTAGTTGCCTGAAGCTCTCTTTATCAGCTGAAGTTTTGCCAATAAATCTTCCATGCAGGAAACCCAAGCCCGCAGGATCGAGTTGCTCAGAAGTCACCAGCTTATACTCTGACAAACTGAGGTTAAATGCTCTGTGCCCTTCACAACCCAAATTAAAGGCAGAGTAAAGGAAAGGTCTTTCTGCATGGAGAGCCAGCGTGACAGCCGTGCAATTTGAGGGGAGGCCAAAAAACCAGACTGTCGACCAAGGAACAGGTTGGTGGACCTGACTGGGGCCAAAAATCCCCTCTGCTTTCCAGCTACGTGCCTGCTTGGCCTATCATGTCCAAGTAGTCAAAAAAAATAACAGCTCATTCCACCCATCCTGGTGGCAAGGGCATGTGTTTTACAAAGACAAGGCGGAGGCTGAGTCAGATGAGAGACACCACTGTCATCTCGGGCAGAAGGAGAAGCTGCGGCAAGGCTGATAATAAGGGCAGAAGGATCACGTCTCTAATCACCTCGTGGGTACCGGGTAAGCCCGAACTGCTGGATCATGATGGGGAGCAAGTAACTGTGTAAGCAGCCAAACATCCAGAGCTGCTGTCTGTCTCCGCTGAAGCCCTTTTGCGCAGAACATTAACATCATCCTGTGCTGAGCTGGAAAAAACCCAAACCTCTAAATCCCCGGCACCAGCATCCAAACCAGCTGTTCTGATGCAGAAGCAGCCTGTGAGACGCCAGCATAAACAAACATGCCTATTTCTTGCAAAGCAGAAGGAAGACGGCTGTGTGCGTGGTGGACAAACACCTCCTGGACCTACACCAAGGAGATCCAGGCAGGAGGAAGAATGTCCCACCCTGCCCATTCTCGTGGGCAGATCGCTGGGATCGAAGAGGCTTTTCAGTGCACACCAAAAGCATCAGGGTAGAAAATGACATTTTCCCCTCAATACCCAGGAAATGAGTATTTTTTCAAGAAAACAAGGAGTACAACCCCCCTGCTGGCACCCTGAGCACAGAAGTAATGCAGAGCTTGTACTCTCCTTGTTCAAATCCTCAATGACCCGCTTGCTGCCAAAACGTGGATATAGCACTCCAGTCTCAAGCCCTTTGATCTGTCAAAGCCAACAAAACACCTTGCTCTCCTCTTGGGCTCTGGGGACTGTCGTCTTCTGAGGCTGCTCTCAGCTCTGACCACCCCCTTGCTGTAACTCTTTCTCTCTGCCGTCTCCGCAGGACCCTCACCCACTGGACAATCTTCTCACATGAACAGCTTGAAGCCCAAGAGAAAAAAGAGAAAATAACAACAGACAGCTACACATGAAAAGGGAGCACAGGAAACCTGACCTCTGCACCCCCTCCAGCTTGAATAGCAGGACTGTTTTCACAGGCTTCGTGGGAAAGGAATTTTAAGGAGATCTGAGGAACAGTGGGTTTTGCAAGCAGCTCCCTCCAAATGTCAAGAGAACTTCAGGTGAAAGCACAAACTCATTTGAAATTCAGCAACCAGGCAGTAAGGTGTGTGAGCCAACTGGAGGTAGAAGAAGGTCCTTAAAAGCCAATGAAAGATCCGCAGCTCAAGGATGGATTGTAAAGGACCATGAAAGCAAAGGCAAGGCGTGTTTGCTTCATGTGAACCAGAAGAACGTGCCAGCACACAACGCAGGGATGGTGAGACCGCTGACCCTCCAGAATACAACGGTTGTCACGCTCCCTGACGGCATCACTGATGGATGCCAAAAGAGTGTCACAACAACAGATGAGAGGCCAGAACGAGACTTCAGCTGTGTGAACAGACTGGAACGGCTTCGTGTCTTGGTGATGTTACAGAAAAAGGCTCTGTGGATCTGCCCAGCCCAGCATCTCTCTCTCGCCACCCCTCTTGCTGTTGAAAAGCTGAGTCTAACCCATTTCTAACCAAGTCACTGTGTTCAAGAGTAAGTTTAGGTTCAGGCAGACCCAGTAACCTATCACTTTATAAAACTGCAAATACATTCAAGGACAATCAAATGAATTAAGTGAGCCATGAAAGCGCTGCCAAGCAGCTCCTTGGCTATTAGGTTCAACAGAATATGCAAAACCAATGCTGAAATAGTCTCAGTTAAAAATCTCCTGCTTCACATCCCTCTTGTATTCAAACACACATAAAAAAAGTGCCTTTTATTGCTGAAAGAAGTGCATAAGAGAAGGACATTTCCATTTACTCTGCTCTCGCAAGACCCCATCTGGAGTACTGCGTCCAGCTCTGGGGCACCAACAGCAGAAGGACACGGAGCTGTTGGAGCGGGGCCAGAGGAGGCTCCGGAGATGCTGGGAGGGCTGGAGCCCCTCTGCTGTGAGGACAGGCTGAGAGAGCTGGGGGGGTTCAGCCTGGAGAAGGGAAGGCTCCAGGAAGACCTTCCAGCCCCTCAAGGGGCTCCAGGAAAGCTGGGGAGGGACTCTGGATCAGGGAGGGGAGCCATGGGACGAGGGGGAAGGGTTTGACACTGCAAGAGGGGAGACTTAGATGAGATCTGAGGCAGAAATTCTTGGCTGTGAGGGCGGTGAGCCCCTGGCCCAGGTTGCCCAGAGAAGCTGTGGCTGCCCCATCCCTGGAGGGGTTCAAGGCCAGGCTGGACGGGGCTTGGAGCAACCTGGGCTGGGGGGAGGTGTCCCTGCCCAGGACAGGGGGTGGGAACGAGATCGGCTTTAAGGTCCCTTCCAACCCAAACCATTCCATGATTCTATGATTGCAAAACCTCCTATCAAAGAGGGATGAAAACTCTAGTAATAAAGTTAACACTCATCCTGAATTTCAAGATTATAGTCATTAATTACCCCTTGTTGATATGTATATAACAGCAAACCATCAAGCCGTTTGAAGGTGGGCAGTGAGGTCTCCCCAAGGGAGCAATGCTAGGTTGGCTGCGTTACACTGCGTTCCTCCTGGCCTCCTAAAGCCCGTAATGTACCTCCAAGCCCACAGCCACCACGTCCCAGACCCCGGCTTCTTCGTTTCCTCCCCTCAGCTCATGAGAAACGTTCATTACCCACCACGTTTCCCTGCACTTCAGCTGTGGCGGAAGTAATCCATAAATATCTCCTACTAATCTTCTGAGGGTACTGCAATATTTGCGCTAAATCTTTAGAGATCTCGGGATGACGGATGTAAATAATATTTATCACGTACTAAAGGCATTTTCTGCCAAGACATATATCAATAATTTACGGAATTACAATTAGCCAGCAAGTAAGTACAGTGAAGTTCAGTAAAATAAGCACTTAAGAATATAATGAAGGTGACAACACTAAATCTACTACGCATCAATTAGTCTTTTTAGTCTCCGTTACAGCCATTTATTATTAAAGAAATATGAAGCTACAATGACACAGATGTGAAACCAAGTCACCCACCGAAGACACTAAACCCCAAGGTTATCTTACCATAGGTGGCACTAGCAGGGTCAGAATTAAATGACTGTTCTTTTAGAAATAGGCATGTGTGCATCAAAATACCGATTTATTGCTTCTCCTTACTATCTGTAATGTTGGAAGAGGGATTCTATTTTACTCGTTGTATAGATGTGGACCTGCAAAGCACAATTCGCTTGCGGCCACAGCTGAATCCGTTGGCTGCCAACATCCTCCAGACTGAACCGCGAGACCCAACTGTCTGAGATGTTCTGGACTGAATTATTAATGCCCGTCTGGTATCACATCCCATGTCAGAAGTCAGAGGCACCTTTCGGATATTCTCCTACCCTGCTGCCGAAGAAACAATACTTGAAATCAGAGAGGGGGGGATCCACCACGCTCCTGTAACGCTGAGCAGAGCGATTCCGCTGCATCCCAAACAGCTCTCTGCGATCTCATGGGAAACCTGGTATGAAAAGGCTGCTGCCCCCTGAAAGAAGGTAGTGGCTACCCACTTGCAAATCCCTCACCGAGTTGTTTAAAAGAGCGGTAAAAAGCTGTAAAGAAGCAGTTACATTGCTTCCAGATTTGGGGAAAATCCTTGGAAGTAGAAAGAAAATTCACGTCTAAGTCTTGTTGAGCGTAGTCAGGTGAATCTGAAGCTTTACGCTTCTCTAGGCTGAACTCACTGCATCGCTCAATTTATTTCACAGGGGCACAGCAAGGTTTAATTAGCTCCTTTTGAGATACTTTTAGGATTTTTTGGGTGGAAAGCATGAGGAGTGCCCACAGTACAGAAAGAAGTGGGTCAGCGTTATGAAGCGGCGAGCAGGAATACGTAATTCTGAGCGACATCTGACCATGTGAATACCTGAAGGCAAGGCTCATTTCTGAGCTGGAAGGAGTACCCAGAGCAAAGTGCCACAAAACGGCTCCACACTGAACATGGGGGGGAAAAAAAACCCAACTACTTTTCCAGAAGAACGCTTAACTTGATACTATTGTGTTTAAACTCCGCAAAGTTAGGTTGCAGAAAATAAAATGGGATAAGGAAGAGTAACCAAAAAAACCAACCCAAGCCCAGACCAAAACAAGTCTCCTTTCTATAGGCAAAATAAAAGGTGAAAAAAATATGCGAACACTATTTAATGACTATGAGCTTTACCCAACCCCTTCCCAAATGAGCAGAATCAAACAAGAAGTCCCATCCCTGACAACTCGCCGGCAGAACACGAACTCTGCCGCTGAAGGAACAACAAGGAAACCTGCACCCCAAACATTTTGGCTGCCACAGCAAAGATGCCTTTCAGGAACCTGTTCTTCAAGGTTTTAACATTTCATTTCTAATAGCACTTTCTTTTTTTGGACAAACACTTGCAATCCAAATTGTACAACCTGGCTTTGAGAAAGCTGTAAGATTTATCGACGCAGTCCGAATATGGAAACGTAACGATCAACTTGTTGCAGACATTTCAAGAAAATTCACTTGATTTAGTGACAAAAACAACCACGTCTTTTTGTAATCGGATCTAAGCACAGCCACAGCACAATCATTTTGTCAATTCTTGCACTTGAGGCATGGTGATAGACCTGCAAAACTACAGTTCTGTTCAGCAATGAATTACATTTTTCATGCATTGTTGCCAGCATACCTGAACTTTCCTCCCCAATCCATTTCCCAGAAGATGCCCACCGACATGCCAAGCCTCTAATGCAGTTTAAAAAAAAAAACAAAACAAAACTATTTTAGAGCTGCCAGAGAAGTTTTCACGGCTTGCCATGAAAGTTCACACTGGCTTCAATTCCACAACAGACAGAGAAACACGATACACAGCGGAGAACCCAGGAGCCCTGAACTTTGCATCCTTCAGCAACAAGTGGGGTACAGCTTTCCGTACACCTATCCCTAGAGTTGGAAGCTTAAAAAGCTCCCAGAGATCTCACCCCCGTTGCTGCTATCAGGAAAAGAAGTATTATTAGGCAGTTTAGGGTTTAAAATTACATCGCCAGTCTAAAGGACTTGGATATCTATCTCATTTTAAGGAAAGGTAGCATCAAATCCACACCTAAATTTTCAAAGTCTCTCCTTTTCTCCCTGCCCCAGTCTAACCATGCACAGAGCACCAAGGCTGCAAAAAGATTACCATATTATATATATAATATATATAACAATATATAATAATATATATATCCATACATAATGTAGTCAATACAGAAAAAACCTACAATTCCTACAGAATACTAAAATATGCCCCCAGGGGTTCTCCAGTAAGCATGCCACAGAAAGGATGCTATTGGGGTGACGCACTGTACATGCCTCACAGGCTACTTTATTACTTATTAAAGGCTTTTCTCCTCTGATTAATGGGGTCCCCTTATAGCACAGATGTCCAAGGTAAGATGGGAGCCTCCACTACATGAACAGTCCCCTCACAAACAGATAACCGAGGGCCAACTTGCTTTTCCTGCAAGGTAAGTGTACATAAATGCATTAAAACTGGCTTGGGCATGTTGACACACGCTGCTGTCTTCATCTGGCACAAATGAAGTGACAAATGTTCTCAGATTTTGCAAGAGGTATGATGAATCTCAGCTCTATGGACTCCCATTGCTCTGAATATGCAGATGCACGAAAACGCCATAAAAAACCTTCCTGTTTCCAAACTGCTGATACAGACTCATTTTAGAGAGCCACTTCTGCTCTAAATAAACTACACTGATTGTACCTTTTGCAGTTTCACTACCCCTCTCACCCTTAAAACTCTGCATTTTGATTACTATGATGACCATTACACACTTGCAAAGAGTTAGTAATCTTTATGCAGGGTCTCTCAGAAGGAAAATTCACTTACATCCCTAAGCCCAGCTCGTTTCATGCTCTAAGCCCTGCTCTAGTAAAACTTAGATAAAAACCACACTTACTTCATCTCTATATAGAGGACTCGTATAATACATGATATCCATCGCGCTGCTGTTCAGCATATCCCTTAAACCTCGTACTTTATCTGGAGTAATGGAGTCCACAGTGTCTGGAAAATAAAAAAAAAGACTTGAGTGACATGCGGGAGAATGATAAAATCCAAACAAGGCACGTGCAGAGAACACGGGATGGAACTTCTGGGGACAATTTTGCAGACTGCAGCTACTGGAACGGCACAAGAACCAGTAAGTAATGTACCTCCATCGAGGGTAAGTTTTGATCTCCATTCAACCGGCAGAAATTCAACGTGCGTTGCAAGATTGGAAAAATACTTTTCTTCTATTTTTCTTGCAGTATCTCGCATCCTGTAAAAAAGAAAAAAGAACATGCTCCTGTAAAGACTGCTGTTGGTGCTCTCATCAAATAAAGGCAGTGCATCCAGGAATAACGCATTTCTCACATTACTACTCTTCAAGTATGCAATGCATGCTTATTAACATGGGTAATTACCTCAATCTCGTGCTTTTGTTACAAAGTACTTCAATTCTCGTTTAATGAAGAATTATCTGCATTATATGCTCAAAAGCGTTTCAAAAACTTTAAATATATTACACTACGGGCTTAACAACAACCACTTAAATTCATTTGAAAGATACGTGGTAACTTTGGTAGGTTTAGGGTAGAATGTGACTGAAAATTGAAAATTTTACCACTGCCTTGAAATCTTGAATCCACTTAGATCAACAATTTAGACTAGTATGTAAGGAAGGTAATTCAGTGCTTTTAAACACAAAGAAAACTATTAAAAATATTGCTTGAGAAGTCAGGATTTGCTTTTAATTTCACATATCAAATTGGAAGGCTCGAGAGTTCTCAGAGTGAGAAACAGGATCCTTTATTAGCATTTCAACGTGCAGTGGCAGATGTACAGGCTAAACGTCCTTTTAAAAGACTTTTCATTTTTTAAGCATATCTGAACATGAACATTGAGGCACCTCTCAAGGGATGCAAGAAACTTAAAGTACCTAAAAACCAAAGTATATTTGACCCTCTCTGTTACTTGGGGGAGAAGGGGAATAATGGTGTGTTATATTCTTTTAAAAATACCGCTTTATTAGTGTTGTGTGAAAGACTGATCAGAACAAAAAGAAAGCTAGCATCAAATTATACAAGATAGTAAAATATCCAGGCGTTCTATCAAACACATTCAGCAGCCAAACTGAGAAAGCTTTCTATTTTCCTTTCTTCCCTTTACATGAATCTCGGCTCCCAGGGGTATTAGAATTCCTGAAGATGAGCACGACAAACTTAACCTGATCGAGGGGCAGCAGTGCTGGGTTTCCAGCAGCTGGTTCCCAGTTCCAAGCAGAGGGGTTTTTCTTTCCAAGACAAAGCCCAGAGTTTCAACACGGGTTTTATTTTTTCCTATTTTCAAAGCAAACACCTTTTAATGATTGCTACAACAATTGCTAGCAACAATGATTGCTAGGCATGATGACACTAATCTCCCATCTGTACTTCTACCCGTCCGAATGCGATTTAGTAAATTTAACCCCTTAGCTGGGACGCTTTCCTTGAATATGTTAATGCTCCTCTGTTCTCCTTCAATATAAATCATAGAATTGCAGAATGGTTTGGGTTGGACGGGACCTTAAAGATCATCTCGTTCCCACCCCCCTGCCCCGGGCAGGGACACCTCCCACCAGCCCAGGTTGCTCCAAGCCCCGTCCAGCCTGGCCTTGAACCCCTCCAGGGATGGGGCAGCCACAGCTTCTCTGGGCAACCTGGGCCAGGGGCTCACCACCCTCACAGCAAAGAATTTCTTCCTAATACCTAGTCTAAATCTCCCCTCTTTCAGTTTAAAGCCATTACCCCTCATCCTGTGGCTCCCCTCCCTGATCCAGAGTCCCTCCCCAGCTTTCCTGGAGCCCCTTTAGGGACTGGAAGGTCTCCCCGGAGCCTTCTTTTCTCCAGGCTGAACCCCCCCAGCTCTCTCAGCCCGTCCTCACAGCAGAGGGGCTCCAGCCCTCCCAGCATCTCCAGGGCCTCCTCTGGCCCCGCTCCAACAGCTCCGTGTCCTTCTGCTGTTGGTGCCCCAGCGCTGGAGGCAGCACTGCAGGGGGGTCTCCCCAGAGCAAAGTAGAGGGGCAAAAAGGGAAGGGGAAAGGGAAGGGAGCATCCTTTACATGCTTTCTTCCAAAGCGGTTACCAATGGCCTGACCAAACAGCGAAGAAATGCAACTCATCATCATCTCTATTTTTAAAGCCTGGTTTGATTGCACTCCTAATCTCCCAGTCTCTAGCCCAACGAGATGGCAAAGGTTTAAGTAAAGCAGAATGTCCTTCCCATGATGAGGAAAAAAAAAAAAAAAAAGAAATTCAGCAAGAGGATCTCCTTAAATTGGGGTTAATTTAAGGCTTGAACTGACATAGCCTTGCAAGGCATGGAACAATCCTCCCCATCACCACCCCACCACAACACGCCTCTACTTCAGCCCAACTTCAGCCGAGCAGATTTTCTAGATTATCAAGAAGATAAACAACTCAGTAAATACAACTCAGTAAATACAAGAACATTCCTGGAGTCCCTGAGTAACCAAAACAAAAGAGAAACACACCTGTCTGAACACCATCAGATGACTACTAGCACAAGGAAATGTAGGGACCTAAACTCTAAATGAATATTCTTTGGAAATCCTAACAACTCTTTGGTCTTGCCAAGGCAGCTTAAATTTCTCTGCATGAAGGAGGATGGTGGCCAGTTACGATGAATTCAGAAACAGTAAGTTTAGCAGAAAACTTGCCAAGCAGCAATCTAAAGCTGTAAAAGCACTGAAACACTGTATGAATAAAGCAAAGAATTTTACACAGCAACAATTACTTTAAGCGAATGAACCGGTAAATAACCGGGTCCTAATAGTGCAGGAAAAAACATCCAAACTACTTACACATCAGTAGCAGCTGTAAACTTTATGAAGAAATAGCTATTAGAGCTATTGACGTCCCCATCTTCAAATGCAACTGCTACAGGTTTTCTTCCTGTTCCAAAGGGTCAAGGTCTTGCTAAAGCTATTCACGGCCAAACTGACACAGAGGATTTTTTTTTTTTTAACTAAAAGTCTCCTTTCTAAAGCTAGTTATATGAGCTTGGAAAAAAATCAGTGCAGCCCAGCAATGCTGCTAAATCTTTTGGGAAAAGCTTCACATCTCCCCTCAAACCGTGCCAGCTTTGTGTCCTTACCCAAAACTTTGTGAAATGCAAAACCTGATTTTACTTGGATCTGGAGGATTCCCCCCCTACACCATCTGAGCTTGTGCGTGGTCCAGCCTCTGGCACAATAGTCCCAATTTCTGCTAGAACGGATTATGGAAAAACATTCAAAAGCTCAAGGGTACAACAGAAAACCAAAACCCAACTCTGTTCATGTCTTCCTTATGCCTGGCAAAATATACTCCGGTAGAAGTTCACAAAAGGTCTGTTTCAACAAATTTTTGTTACCTGCCACTTCACCGGTGTCAAGCGATTGCTTTTCTCGGTGTTTCAAGCGCGCACCCTGCTCCGATACGCTGCATTTTACGCTAACCTTATGAAGCTGGTTAATGCTACAAACTACTGGCTGGAGTTTCACAGGTTACAAACTATGTAGTTACAAAAATATTTCATTTTTTGCCTTCCACTAAACTTTCTGAGGCAAGCCAGTTCAGTGCCACTAGCCAAATACTGTCAGAGGAGCAATTATTCTCTCTCTCATTATTTTACAGAAGGAATGTCACCCCCATCTCCTGATGGCAAGGATCACGGAGGCATTAAAATACACCAGCACAATTCCCAACGCAACCCATCTCATCTACAGCGAATGGCACTGTTCAACATCTCCCACCGATTTTGATCAACAATTTTATATTATAAATCCTAATAAAAATTGTGGTGTAATTGCCAAGCAATGTGGCTACGCTCACATGCAAAACCCCAGACCTGCTATACACATGTACACATGCTTATCTTCTCTGCTAGAAAGTCTTTTTTTTTTTTTTCCCCCTTCTTCTGGCTTTTTTTAAATAAGTATTTTGAGCTATTTTATTAGACGGCAAGTCCCTCTGCTCACTTGCTAAATTAGCACCAACTGAAGTCATAAATCCTCATTTAAACAGGCAGAGAATTCTTCTCCTTTCCAATACAAACAGATGTTGAAATATTGACCCCAGAGCAACAATTACTTAAATCTATACATCAAAATACAGGGTAACAACTAAAATTTATTATTTCTCTAAGAAAAAAAAAAATCGCTCAGGTGCAGATGCAATGCATACCTTAGAAAACTTTTTGACATATTGCTGTTTTCCATGCAAGAAGTAATGGGCTGAAAACAGATCCTTTGAGACCCACCATAAATAAAATGTGCTTGGCTGCCTTTCTCTGATTAAAATAATAAATAATAAACCCATATTTTCACAGGTATACATCCTTGTTTGAACAAGTATATTGCAGAGATACGTTAACATATTTACGATTATTGCTGTGTTGTTTTTTTTGTATCTTATGCTACTAATTTTACTCTTGTGGAGCAAATCACAAATACTACATTAAAAACCAGAGAGCTACAAACAACTTGGCTTCAGCTAGTTCACAAATTTTATAAAATGACCTTGAGAGCTGGTAACAGAGCAAAACGCCTGAAGGCTTGAAGATGTTACTCATTTTATTCCCAAGTCATCTTTGCAGATTCTCTTCCATCAGATGATCCACGGCCAAGAAAAAAGGGAATGGTTTTTAATTTAAAAAACCATTACAACGCAAACTTCTTACTCTGAACTCTTGATTTCAGAAATAGGGCAATGGGATGTCCCTACAAAAAACCCTAAAGTCTCACTACTGCCTGCAAAACCGTGTGGATCCATTCCTGGATTTTGGTCACACAACTGGTAAAACATGCTCCAAAGCATTCCCCAACTGCTTCCACCACGCTGGAGTTCCCTAAACGGAGGGCAGCACTCACTGCCTCTTTGAGGAAATAATACCACACGTTATTGAGGAAACTCAGGGCTGGCTCGAGCTAAATTTGGTAAATCGAAGTGAGAGTAGCGGGCATGAGTAATAAAAATTGCGATCTGCTCAAGCCAGAGGAAATGAAAGGGAGGTTGTTTCAAACGCTTACCTGCGCCGCAGAAATGCAAACTCAAGCCTTACTCTAGGCGGATTTCAAAGAGCAACTGTAAGACACAAGTCGTCTTCTGGAAGGTGTCCCTGCCCAGGGCAGGTGGTTGGAATGAGATGATCTTTAAGGTCCCTTCCAACCCAAACCATTCTGTGATTCTATGATTCTGCCACTGTTCTTCAGGGATTCATCTGCTCTCAGACCAGACACAATAAGACTACTCCTCTAGGACACAGAATAATTTAGCTTGGAAAGGACCGTTAAGATCATCGAGTCCAACCATAAACCTAACATTGCCAAGTCCACCACTAAACCATGTCCCTCAGCACCACGTCTACACGTCTTTTAAATACCTCCAGGGATGGGGACTCAACCACTTCCCTGGGCAGCCTGTTCGCTTTTGGGCTACTGCTTGTGCACATGCCCTCAGCCTGGGAGGCGACAGGTCGGTGAAATATCTTTTTTAAATGAGTCTGTAATAAGAAGAGGACAGAAATAATCCCGTGCGTGGCTTCCTACAGATGGGCTTTAGTACTTGTTGTACTTGTGTTGTACTACTTGTAGCAAATGGATTTGCTAAATTGACATTGACAGAGTTATAGAATGAGAGGTGAGTCCCATGCAGACTCATTTTACTTTGGAAGAAAGATGGAAATTGTAGCATGTAGGCAAAGCGAGCACGATCGTCATTCACACTTCATCCTTTTCGAGAATAACGGGACTCTGCATGATCAAAGGAACTCAAGCCGCTCGGTTGGTTGATTATGGGATCCCCGAGACAAGCCTGTGGAGATCCAGGTGCTCCAAGTGCACTGCTTGCCAAACGAGATGTTGGCTTTGGTATAGAGCAGATTAGGCATTCCTTGTCTCCGTTATCATCCCCTGCCTCCTCGCCGCTGACTCCCACCTTCCAGAGGGGGTTCCAGTTGTTCCGACCAACTGCAGGGATCCAGTTTACAACGGGACCATACAGAAATTCGTGCTGGTGTGGGCAGGGAACGGGCAGCACCAGGCAGAAATGAGGGCTAGGCGGGAACAGGAACCAGAACGGATCTAGAAACACATCTAAGCCCTAGACAGGCTGTTATAGCTTCCAGCCGGTATGCAGTCGTGTTAGATAATTAAGAAATTTACACAAAACAAGCTCTTATGAAAGTACTTAATGCCCTAACTATCACCTTTTACCTCTTGGGCTGAACTTCTCATGTAGCTTGCAAGACAAGCTCAAGTTGAAACCTGTAAGACAATTTTTACCATTTGGATACTTAATTTCAGAAAAACATGCAATTATTACCAGCGCCGAAGAATGGAAAACAAGCACGTAATATGTATTGAATGCAACAGAAGCATTTAAACGGAAAACAAGCAAAACTACCAAATATTTGAAAAGCTAAAAATTATAGGAAAAATTTTACAGGAAATCTTGATTTAAGATTCTAGCAGCATATATTTAATGCACTGAAAGGCCTCCGAGAGGCTCTGCACACTGTAAGGGCTGGCATACCACTGGAAATTTACCAAAATAGCTATTCTGAAGTAATTATTATAATGATAATCCACAATTAAAATGCCTTCTAATGGGACTTGCAATAAAAATGTAGATTGGTGATTATGGAGCGCCAAGATGACGTCGCTTGTGCAGACAGCAATTTTTTGGGCTACGAGCAGCAGCCCAGGCAAATACAATTTCGGAATGAAAACAGGAGATTCAGGCAGAGGCAGACAGACACCAGCTTTAGGGAAAGAGCAGCCGAGAGGCGTCACAACATTACAGCTATTATGGAAATACGCACAACAGTTACTCCACTCAATTTTCAAGCACAGGAGCTGATGAAATCTAGGGGGCCAGCCTAAAGGTCTGATTTTTACCCAAGTCAGGCAAAACAACAGGGTATTTTTAAAGGAGGCTGGAAACATGGGTAGTAACATTCCTTAAATCCTACCTAATATATGTAAGAAATCCCATGCCACCCTTCGCCATAATCTAGAAGCACAAACTCAAGAAAATCAGAGATCAGGCTTCAGTTAAAAAATATCCCAAATAATGTAAGTGTGTAGAGTACAATGAAAGGATATCCCAAAACGATTATTTTTTTTTAAAGTTAACATTATACCTTATCAGAAACCTAGTAATGTCAGAATACTCTATCTGATGGCAAATAAAAAATCCCTCCAATTAAGTACATTATGCCATAATATCTTGGTTTATATTACACAGCAATACAGAATATTCTATCTTCTTCCTTAAATAGTCACCCCTATGCCGCCGAAGCGACTGGTAGCACATTATTCTGCTCACGTTAGGTGAGGTGAATCACTGCTCCAGCCTGGAGGAGGTACTGTCTCTTCCCAGACGAGTTCTGCAGTTAATACCAGCGCTGACAGGAGCAGCTTGTTGTACCAGCTGCCGTGCCACATTTAGATAATAAATGTGTTTAACTGCACTGTGAAGAAACAAAACGATGTCATATCTACCAAAGACCTGCTCATTCAAGCATCGATAAAAGGCACCTTTTGCATTTACCCACTTACAGGGCGCCCTGTGACCACAGCATCTAACCACCTTAATGACTAGATTCAACTCCATTCCTTAATGAAATCAGTGCATATAGTTTTAAATTACCCTGGACGCAGAATTCTGTTTTCACCTCTGTAACCGACAGGATCTGCCTAATGATGCAGATGCATCGCGTGAGCTGCACCTATTTCTTTTCAAGGTGGTACCCTGAGGACAGAGCACATCAAATGAGCTCTGGTAGGGTCTCTCACCAGCCTGGGTTATAGACGGAGCATCCCATGGCTGGGTTATAAACTGTATTTTTGCACTTTTCTTTCTTTTAAGACCACTTGCTCAAGGGAGGCTACAGTTCTGTGCTATGAACCGAAGTGTTGCTCTCACACAGGCTGAAATAAATCCAAAAGTTTTATCCCAGGGTAGATTGAACCCCCCAGGAAGCAACAATAAATGTACATGGCAAAGACAAAATGCGTAAAACAGTTTTTTTGTGGATGGTAGAAAGGGAAAGAACCTGAGAAAGTATTCCCTTCTGGAGATTCCAGGGTCCCTCCAAGCACCATACCAAAAAACTGCAAGGTTTCATGGAGTTTGCCTCATCCAGCCTGCCTCATCGCTGTTCTCTCCCCATCCATGGCCCAGAGCCCACAGAGAGGACTGGTGGTGGCAACTCTTCAGAGGAACTTGTCCAGATTTCCCGGGGACTAAACCAAAAAGCAACTTTCTATTTCTAAAGGAAACACACACCACCTACCCGGGGGTTCCCACAGCAGGACGCGTGTATCACAAGGGACATCCAAGTCCTTCAAAGTTGCACAACGATGAGCTCTGAGGGCTGGTAGTGCCTTCTACATCTCCTGGTGGTACCCAGGTATTGATGAGGGAAGAAAGGAGCGGTGACAGTGACAGGCAGACCTATAGCTTAAGGTACAGATTTAGCATGGCTGCAACTACAGGTTTCCTACTAAAGAATGTGCATTTAAAAGGAAAAAACCCCACACTTTAATTCTTTTCTCCTTAGCTTCTACTTTAAAGTGTGAACAGTCAAAAAATATTTCTCCTCATCCATCTTACCATTTTTCAAAAGGCAACACTGGACTCCCCGTGTCCCTAATGCAAAAGAATGTAAAAAAAATTTAAAAAATACACAAATATATCATGGATAACAGAAAGTGCTAGTACGGCTTGTGAGAGCTGCCACTGTGCTGGCCTGGCAGACGTTTCTTCTAAAATCTCCTCCTAGAACATATGGGATGCTCCTCACTGATAAGTTCTAAGCTNAAAAAAAAAGAAAGAAGGGGTGGGGGGGGGGGAGAACTTGAATCTAAAATGATACTTTCATTTGCAGATTTTGTACAGAAGACACAATTTATGCCAATAATTAGCACTTTAAAAGGCCATGCAATACTGTCTGCTATTTCTTGAGGGTATGAGCGAGATTTACTGAAGGACAAAAAGTCTTGTTTCCCTTTTAGATAAAAGATTTCACATAATTGGCTGTCAATTAAAGCAGGACTTCTTATGGAATGAATGCCTGGGCAGTGTCCTGAGCTGAAGTCAATCCACCCATACAAGCTCTGTGTGTACGTTCAATGGAAAGTGGAGTAGGGAGAAAGAAAAAGCAGAAAAACTTGATAATTCCAAGGTGGAAGTTTTATTTCTCGTCGCCGGTAAAGCAGCAACTTGTATTTAGGGTATTTGCATTTCCAGTGTGATTGCATCCCACAAAAATTTAAGTTTTTACATTTATTCTGGTGACTAGCTTCAGCTTTTTATCAAGGGTTCTGTTTGGTTTTGTTTGCTTGCTCTCAAACAACAGGAATATAAGAGAGCAGCGAAGCGGCAGCACAAGGGGAGGAGGGAGGAGCAGGCTGGTTGCTTTGAGATGACAAATGACACCGCAGTGACATCAAGAGGTCTACTCTACCGCACCAGAGGACACTGGAGTGGGACAACGAGCTGAACGAACATAAGAGCCTGCTGACATGATGGTACACACCACAGCGACGGCAGATCAGCCCTGACATTCTGCATTCAAAGAGGTTCACAAAGCTCTTACCACAAGATCAGCAATCCCAGCTCTACACACGCTGTCACAGGAGTCACTGGGTACGTCACTATTTCTGTCAACTCTGATGGAACATGGAGCTATTTGGGACACACGTACTAAACCATCTGCGCAAAACTGATCTGCAATTAACACTTTTTTAGCCGCCTCTTTCAGCTAATGAAGCAGTCCTTAACACCACCTCATCCCCCACAATGCTGTCATCACGACTTTACAACTTCTTCTGATATTCAAAAATCTTTCCAGGTACAGAATTTTCAATAGCTCTGGAGTTTCTCTTCCCATTTACCAGCACCCTAAGCTGCCTTCTGAATTAGCTCAGATTTCAAATCAAAACCCATTTGTCTTGACAAAAGACATTCAATGGAAAGACCCGGTAAACTTTCAACCACGGCTGCTAGAAATTCACGGGCCAGTCCCTTAAAAGTCTCAAGCGTTGGTCATGAAAACAGAATGTATCTTTGCTCTTCTCGCTCTTGCAGCTGCTCTCACCAAGTCCATACATCCAAATTAACATAGAAAGTAGCATACCCACAATGTAAAGACTAATGAAATCAGGGGAAGAGGAGGAGAAAGAAACAAAAAAAGATAGATCTTAAAGCAAAGGTTCTGCTGTTACTTGTAACAACAGCCTTATATTCAGGCTAGAGTTGGTACTGCAAATATTACGAAGCACTCACATAGCTGTATTTTTGATGATCCTTCCTTGGTCCATTTTCTGCCCAATACCATGCACAACAAACACAATGTGACTAGTTTGTGGTGGCTTGTCTTCTAACGTAGCTTCTTCTACATAGCCTCTATGTAGCCTTGTCCCACTACTTGAAGCTGTAGAAAAAACATCATTCTAGATCAGTTACATTCGACCAAGTGCAATGGTCTTATATGTTGACAGAAGCTTGACTTGTCTCAGACAAGTACATTAAAGTATTCTGAAAATAACCTTATACATAAAGGAAGAGCATTTATTTTCAAGTATCTGCAATTTTAAACTTCTGAGAGATTTGAGCAGCTAGGTGATATTATGTCAGTCAATGTATTAACAGGCCATTTCCACTGTAAAGATAATTAATTTCAGAGATGTTTTGAAAAACAACTTTTTAGACAACAGTGTGTAATTGTCCATCAGCTTCTACAACACAATTCGCTTCTTCTGTGTGTCTCAATCGTTAAACTCCCTTGCATCCCCACCTTACTTCCACAGCATGGGAGGATCATGGAAATGATCTGGCCACAAAAAACTGATAAGCATTGCCATTCTTTCTCTGACCCAGTTGAAAAGCTTTACAATTTTTTCATTTTGACAGGGAAAAACCTATGCTTTATTTCAAGCCGATCCAACCTCAGATTTCCCCACACGTTCTCCAGTTCAGTGGCCAAACCAAAAAAAAAAAAAAA
>VYZM01002779.1:57549-81399 GCA_013398915.1 Dromas ardeola
AAAAAAAAAAATCTCAATTCCTCAGGGCAAATGTGGGTGTTTTCTCAGTGCTTGACGGCTTGAGAAACCCACTGGCACAGCATGTCTCCATCCCCCTCTAGTGACAGACCCACGGAGAGGACCACAGCCCCGCAGGAGAGCTGGCTGGCCAGGAGGCCACCAAGCCCTTCAGATGGCCATGCAGAGGAAGGCGGCATTATCAAGTGGGCTTCTACTTGGTATTTCTCTCCCCCGGACTGTTTAGGATGATCTTTCTTACTTATTACACACTATCCAAATCATGTTCTGGATACAGAACACTTCATTTCTTCTGCAACTGAAGCATTTAATTATATTCATTCTGGGCAAACATTAATTAAGTATCCACCCAAGAGCCCTGTGGGGTAAGAGGGCCTTAATTACAGAATGGAGGCATGGAGATTAAAGCCAAACCTCTTACCCGATCTTATCCCTTCAGAGACCACGGAACAAAACAGCTGTGTATGTTCTTGTTTTTGTTGTTGTCCAGCAGCGCATAGTAGCACCACGACAGGACAAGTTCCAGTTTTCTAGGTTGGCAATAATCTACCTTTTGCTTGGGAGAGACCATTCTCCCTTCCAACCATCCCAGCCTTGCTGGCTTTAAACTGGTAGTTTTGAGCTTAAATAAGCCTGGGTTCCTACTGGAAACAATTTCTGCCTAAAAGAAATTCTTCACCCTTCCTCTTGGTTCATACGTCTGTTTAATGAACGAAAAAAAGGCAAGAGGCGGTGAAAGGGGAAGGTATGATGGTGTATTTAAGGAATGCATCACAGTATGCACGTAGACAGCAGTAAAATTCAGGTTGCAAAGGGAACTGTAATTCTTATATTGTAGCTACTAGACTCTGCCACTAGAATATTTTCATATACTTATTATATAATGCTAACTGCTGCATCCAAAATAATAATAAAAAAATGTAATAAAAAATAAATCATAGCCTATTCACATCTCTCGTTACAAATACGTACAATCTAAGGTACCTAATATACTCTTCCGTAAAAACCGCAATGGCCAAAGGGGGCTAGTCACAGATTTAAACTTCAAACGTAAAATCTCTTTCTAGAGTTAAAGTAACAGACTTAAAATACCGGTATTTACAATATTCTTTATGAACTCGGAGAAATATTACCTTTGGAAAACCCCAACTTTTGTGTAACAGTTCTTGCAATTTTAGATGTTGTTGCATCACTGTAAAGATACACTTCATCCACACTGTGCCAGTCCACATGGTTGCGACTCAACTTTAGACTATGAATAGCTGCAGCAAAAAGGAACAACATTTAATTTAGATGGGTAAGAGGGAAAAAAAAAAAAAGCCTCTTCAAACACAGAGAGAGAAAAGTAATTTACACATGGGTTAAAAACTAGAGCTCCATTATACCTAAGTCCATATTATTCCTTACCTTGAAAAGTTTTTTTTTTACATTTAGGATTAATCTGAGCAGGACAAGCGGCAGTTTGGAGATCACCACTGAGGACATTTCACATCATTCTCCTCCCACCCTCATTTTGGGATGGTTGGTTTCCAAAATATTCCCTTTAGCAGAAAACAAACCCCGGTGGGGGAAGGAAGGCAACACATCCTGAAATATTGCAGGTTGGTGGGATGACCAGGTGGTTGCCCCATGAACTCTTATCACTAGAAAACATGCAGTTCCACTGTCTTCTCTCTCCTTGTCCATGCAGTGAGATCCCTGGGTTTGACTGTACACTGCATTAAGACAGAGGCTTTCAAGGCTCCGTTACTAGAAAGCTCCATTGCATTTCTTTCCTTTCAGAAATATCTCGGAGCTGGAAACGTAGTTCAATGAGAAAGCCTCTGAATGAGTAATTTCTGGCACAGAACAGGATCTAGCCCTTTCAAAAGCCACTAAGAGCTCTAGTGTTTTTTGTGCAATTATTGTGTTTTCCAGATTTGGAACCGATTGAGCTCTGGGACCGACCCCATGACACACTGCCTGGTTGTCGGGATTAGGCACAGCAGGCACATTATCATGCAAGTCAGAATTTCTCAGCTAAGGATTAGAGCTTGCTTGAGCCAAGCAGTACCACAGCTGTACTACTAGTAGTTCGGATTTCACCTGAGTCTGGAAATCTGCTGCTCCCTAATTAGGAAATCTCCCTAATGTGGGACACACAACATTAGAAGAGCTGACAACAGCAATAGCCCTGTGACAGAAAAAAAAAAAAAANNNNAAAAAAAAAAAAAAAAAAGTGTTATTTAACTGTCATTGGTCTTGCTAAAAAGTCCAAAGTCATGGAAAACACCCAGAGGGGTTTGTTTGGGTTTTTTTTTTTTCCCATAACAAGCAGAGCTCTAACCTATCCCCTACTTGAAGCCAGTCAAATTAATTTTTAAAACTCTCCTAAAAACATTCCAAGAAAGCCTGAGCCATCACGATTTCATATTTTAACTCTGCTACAGCACAAACCAGCCATGTTAAGCGAGGTGTCGTCACCTTTCTCCTGTAGGATTTTCTGTTTCTTTGCCAAGGCAGACAGACCTAACATAGCCAGGTGAAAAACTAAACGAAGTTTGTAAGAAACAAGGGGATTAGAAAAGGATTACCCCTTCTGTTACAGTAAACATCTGATTCACAAAAAATAACTACAGTTATATTGCTGTTTTACACTGACAGAGCAAGAACAGGAAAGGAAGTACGCCTGACTTTGAAGAGCAGACGTGTCAGCTTAGGGTAACACTGGCCAGAGCAAGAAGCAATCTAGTGAGAACTCAGCAAACATGCAAACTGCTTTTTCGTAAACATCCCTGCGGGTGCAGAGATGAATCCACGTCCAGAAATCTCAGTTTAGAACTGGAGAAGGAACGGAAATTCCCAGCAAGACTTCCCTCTTTCAGACTTGGGGACAATGCAGCACAGACTGTGACGTCCTGAGACAGACATGCAGTCCAGTGGCAAAGGAAAGGGACCTCCTTGCAGATGGCTCTGCAATCTCCTCCATCCTCAATCCCACGACCAACGTAGACTTTCTATGCATTGTCTAGCACATCTTTAAGAGCTGTTCCACCCGCATTCTGTAAAATCCCTCTCAGAGGATGTTCCTGGGGAAGCTGACAGAGGAGGGCTGGAAGCTTGATGCCTTTAGAGAGCATTGTGCTCAACGTCCAAAGCGTGCAGAGGAAGAGACAGAGATGCCCATGGCTGAGTCACTTATTACCACTTGAAGAAAAGCAGTTCGGGGAGAAGCGATCCTCAAACTCTTTCTGGAATCAATTCCAGCCTCTCTATTGGAAAGAATATACAGAAAGAAGTTGGTTTTCCCTACCCTGCATGAATTATTCTCACTTGGGAAGAACAAATTCCTAACTTGTACTCTTCTGGTCTTCTTCAAAAACACCTATGTTGAAGGACACATCAAAATCAACTATAAGAACATGCAAGCACTGAGGAACTTCAAAGGAAATACCCAACACTATTCCTCTGCATGTTTAGTAAGGCCTTCAAAAGGGAACCTGAAAAATTTGGTCTACTGTTAACACATGCACCACGTAAAACTACCAGTAACCTTCAGTAGGACCATACTCATCTCTTGACAACAGGGTAACGTACCTCTCTGAGATGTGGTGTTAACGTCCACATTGCATTCAAGCACAGATATGTATTTTTTACGGCACTTGGACTATATGCTCTTCCTTTCTACCCAGCACACAGAATAAAAAAAATTAAAACCACCCCAAAACCATGTGTTTGTTCTTGCTTCTCAGTTTTCCTTCAACTGCAAAATATCAGGAGGTTTTTAGGGAAGTGGCAGGATCCAGAACATGCACATGGACGACGCTTTTCAGAGAATCTTCCTATTTGCCACTAAGATGATAAATTTTGCAATTTTAATTGATGTATTTGCATTTTATTTTGCATCTCAGTAATTTTTGTTTATCAACACATTCACTGCTTCGCTTTTGAGTGCCTGTCCATGTGCACACTCCAGAACAAGGTCCAAACCAGCAGTTTGGACTAAAATCACTGAAAAATAGTGGCTGCAGGACATTTCAAAGGCACCATGCACTCCTCTGCAGTATTTTGCAGAAGTCTGGATACACTTCCAGAGTGTTTATCTTACCAACAAGGAGCAGACACATTCCTTTAGAAGTTAACAAGAGTCACCTGGGTCAAAACAAACTAAGCTGAGTGCTCCACCTTGGCATTGTTTTGAAATCCCACGGCCTGTTTAAAAAGTCTTCCTGAGGACCAATGCACCCGTTCCACAGACCCTCTTTACTGAGGCGGGGTGAGATTTTGTCTTCCCTTTTTTAATTTATATAAACAATGGGGTGCCTGTTCATCCTCAGACCCTGGATGTGATGTCCACCAGTGGAACAGAAATCCCCTAATACGGGAAAATCCGTCACCCTGAGCTCCGGGCCCTCTCGGTCTACAAGAATATTCCTTCAAAACAGGAGTGACGCCCCACTTGATGATTATTGTTGTGCTTTCTCTATCCTTACGTAAGAATTTGTCGCAGTGATGACGATGTCTGGTGAGAGAAAAATGGTACACCCTTGCAGGTTTGCATGGCAGAAACCCAGCGGAGAGAAGACCTGCCTAGCTGAGATCAGTCGCAGGGATAAATGATCCGCAAGCCACGTGCGCATCCATATTTAGGCAGACAGAGAGGTTCTCTGTCCTTATGCACAGGAGATACTATTTAGGTAAAAAAAACCCTGCAATAAGGTACCTCTTCATGAGGGCCAATACTGCACTGAGGGCTGGGAAGAAATTCTCAAGACTTTCAAGAGCCCAACCAAAAGGAGCTTCTGCTGCTGACAGTCCCAGGGTGGGTTAATAGTGAGGCAGGGAACAAACAAGGTGTCTTTGGAGTGGATTTGATAGCAGCCTGAAAATAAGCATCCTAAAAAAAAAAAAAAAAAAAAATCAAAATATGTAAACCATGCTTTCCAGGTACAGCACAAGAAGGGCTGCCATCGCTGTTTTGAAACTGAACATGAGGAAGAGAAAGTTATGTTTTCCTGAAGATGATGAGATAACACGATTAAATTCTCTTTTCAGAATAAATGGGGACTGTCCTATAAACCTCTGGCATGCTGCAGAGGTGGTCAAATTGACAACTCAGGAGCTTTTCACACTAAGAGATGTCACAGAGTATCAGGAAGTCACCAAGGCATGTCGTAGCATGGCCGAGGAAGCCAAGCCGCAGAATTCAGATTAGGCAGTGGGTATGGCACAGGGGAATGCTCGTGTTCATTTCTCTGCCTTCTCGGTCCTTCAGGAGCACGATTTCTATGTTTGCGGATTCTCTCCAGTGCTCCAGGTTAGGATATTGCTGAGCTTCACTGAGATTTGACTGCGGTTACAGCATCTCTGAACGTCAGGCACAGAAGATGAAGGGTCTCCTGTAAATCCATGGTCAGGAATCTCCCTCTGGACCAGACTTCTTGCAGCTTTTGTTTCACACGAACCAATTCTCTAACACTGCCAACATGCTCAGCTTTCTTAGTAGGCGTCTCCATAGGTGCATTTTCCCCAGTTGCCGAAAACTCCAGGTATTCTGCTCACTGCTTAGTTTTCTAGTTTGGGATTGACGGCCAAGCCCACAGAAACAAGACCAAGTTTTGATTCCTTTGTAGTCAAACCAGTAATGAAACATTTTTCAGGAATACCAACCATGACAGACACCTACAGTATAAGTATGTGGAAGGCACAACTCTACTGTAGACAGAAGACAGCCTGACGATAGACAGTAGTGAGCAAGCCATGCAAAAACAAGGAGAGAAGCATAGGGGAAGGGAGAGGGATCAGGAAAGGACTTCTTTCAGTTGAAGAAATCAATTGTTACTATCACACAAACCTCCAGTTTCACCAAGACAGATGAACACAGAGGGGAAAAATCCCTCTAAAAAGCTGAAATATGAAAAATGAAGTGATAAACAAAAAATATGGAATACATCTTCCTAAAGCCTTGAAGAACCTGATCCCAATTAGACTGCAGAAGCTCATCTTGAGTCAAAATAACTGGAGAATAACTGAGAAGCAGAAAGCCTGCAGTGTTTTTCATGCTTAAAACCTGTGGAGAAGCTGGGGATGCGCGCACAGCGCATCCGTGCTGCCAGTGAGAACATCCTCCCAGCTCAAGCGCTTGAGGAGCTGAACATCTCCAGCGCCAAGTGCAGACAGACGGGCACCCGAACGTGGCATTTCACAGGGCCAACAGTTTAAAATTAAATACCTTTTAAGGTAAGCAACTGGTTTTTTACTTGATACTTTCATCCAGCTGCCAAAACCAAAGCATTGGGTGATTTTCTTCTCCCAGAGCTTGACTATGCTCAAGTCAAAATCAATCTAGAGGAAAGCATCTTTGAAGTGCTAAGAGCTGATATTACCTCCATCTCTTCCACAAAGGTACTGTCATTCCAGTCAGGGCTAAAGGCCAGAGAAGGGATATGTACTGTCTGAAAACCTTTTCTGCCTTCTTTTTTTTCCCCAGGGATTTTTAAATTAATCTGTCTTGCAAACAATACGCAGTAGTTTCTGCACAAATCCTGCCACATCATACAGGTAGCTGAGAGCATGATTTGGCCGCTACTGTTCTTTCTTAAACAACTCTGACGTCGTGCTACATAAACCTGAGGTACAGCTGTAGAATTTAAAGCCTTTTCTTATTTATTTAAAAAACAAATGCAAAGCCATTCAAATGGCTATTGCTCTTGATTAAAAAGGGCTGTCTCATTTTTATATTGCATTTCACCACCTCCCAATTCATCACTGTCACTATCTGCTATATAAACATCTACTTTTAATTATTTAATTCAAGCACATCCATTACCACAACTGAACATGATTTGGAGAGAAAAGTACACAAAATAATTTCAAAATTACAATCACAAAATAAAAAACAGAAGTCCTTTCTTACGGCTCAAGACAGTAGTTACATTTATTCACCTTTAACAGACTTGAGTTCCATATGTGAGAAGAGGCAGGAAAAAGTTTAGTACTAAACATTTTGATTTCAGGCTATTTCATTTGGACCCAATTCTCGAAAAATCTAGTTAAAGGAAGTCAAAAGGCAAACATTTATGCATGCCAAAATAAATTCTCATACCTTACAATAGCCCCAGGAGCTAAAAGAATATATGGTACGACAAGAATAACTCTAAACCTACCATGTGCATTTACATTTTAAGTCGAGGGAGGGTGCAGTTTTCAGGAGTCTAGTTCCACAGTCACTGAAGTCAGTAAAAGTTTAATCACTACTGGCTTTTATGGTGGCAGAGAAAGACCAGTGACAAGCACTTTTGAGCCTTCTGCAATCATTAATGGCTCCTGTAAGATCTATTCCTACTTCCTGAAACAAATTTGCACAACATCAGCTGCTGCAAAGTTTTCTGCAACACAGCAGCCTTTATCACGTATTCTATAGAGCTTCCCCTGTTTATATCGTACATCCAAAGTCCCATTTTGTTCCACTACTCACACAAAAGTTGCAGTAAAAATAATTTACAACGTAAAATTAAAAATGCATGCATTATCCAAAAAAAAAAGTGGCAAACAAAATATTATCCAGCATAAACCCTCCATTCCTTCTCTGACATAGTTTATCTTATACCAGGCCTGCTGTGATTCTAAAAAAGTTGCTTTTAGTTTATTGAAAAAGCCAAACCACATCTAAAGAGTGTAAGAAACAAACTTTTACATTTTTCAGTCACAAACAGTTATAATAAGGATTACTGCGTGATACTGCTAGCATCTACTTTTCTCTAAGATTCACAACACTTCTACTTTTCTTCTAAGATTTACGATGCTTTTTCCTTCCCTTTTGAAGGAAATGGCATGAATACAGCTCAAGAAATTGAAGCATGTAAATCTAACACATTTAACTGATAAAAGCAAATGAGAATTTAAAGCTTCCTAAGCCAGGAGTACTACAAAAAAAAGAAATCTACAATTACTGTACCTTGGGAACGCTTGCGCTTAAGACATGCAGCATCTGAATTCTCCTTATATCCTCTCCATTTGAACAAAGAAGGGAGGGAGAAGGGAGGAAGGTAGTAGAGAACTAAAAGTAAAAACACTGAGCTTCAAAGTAAAATTTTTAAAAGGGGTGTCATTTTTTTCATTAGCATTATCACTTTTAGAAAAAAAAAAAAGCTGGCACATTTTCTGAAAAAGTATATACACTTTAAAAACTGGTTTTTGTAGCAAAAGTGTCAGGTCACATTAGCCAGATTCAATTTCTTCACCCTTCATAAACGGTTATGATATCACAACAGAGCTAAAGGCATTGGTAAAAGACAGCTGGAACACTGTAATCAGACTCACCCAGCGCCCTTCTATTTGCACGTACAAAACCATAAATGCTCTACTTGTATAGGGTAGAACACAGTCACCCTTCTTAAGTATACACTAAATGTTTAGGGGGAAAAAAACCCCAACAACTCAATTTTAAGCACAGCTCTATTATTTTCCCCAAAGAGTGTAAGAGGATCATTAAAAGTTTAATTAGACAAAATAACAAGATATCCTACCGTTACCCTGTTCTGTAAGTCCTCAAGGAGCTGCCTTCCATGGTGAAATGCAAGTCCATGACTTTTATTAGACTTTCAATCATCTTATTTCACTCCTTGTGAGAATATTTAAATATTACACAGCAACGCGAAAGATTCTTTCTGAGGAACTTACATATCGGTGCTGTGTGGTTATGGAAGGAATACTTCAAGGTAAGTGAAAGTTACTGCTAAGGAGCAGGTGAAGTTATTTGAGGGGGAAGAAGCTTCTCTTGGCACTTACACAACAGGAGACTCGTATTGACTGTGAAGTTGTTATGATGGAGACCTTCAATACCTTCTACGCTTCTCCGGAGGTTCCTGGGCAAGGCTGAAAGTCAAGTCCTACAAATCTACGTCTTGTCTGTTACACTCTGCGGGCCCTCGCTCATACAAACAGTCTTCATTTCAAAATGTTTCAGCCTCAAAAACCTGATATAGTCAAGAGAGTGTGTTTAAATCCAATGAGAAATCAAGATTCTCCAGCCTGGCTTCGGAATGCACAGCCTGTGATCACCTGAAATGAGTCAGCCTGCTGCAGAGTGGGGAGAAACGCAACTGAACGGCATCTTCCCAGGATCTAACCCAGGAGCAGTTAATACTCTGTGATCCAGTAACTTATGCCAGTACAGGAGTGTGATATTCCATGCCTGTGTCACGGGCATCGGACTGCCACAGCGATGCTGGTCCAGGGTCACACCTCTTCATACCCTCAGCTAACAGCTCTGTCAGCAGATGCCTTCATACAGATGCAAGCGAAGTATATTACTATATCACATCAGTTTTCTAGAGGAGAGGAAAATTAGGCTCATAGCCACTGCACTTGAAACTTCATGGACTAATTCAGTCTACAGAATAGTTTACTGGCTGTGGCAACTCAAGACGTATACACACAGGAAATTAAAGTCAAGTATAAGAAAAAAAAAATATTTTTTTAATGGTGAGGATGAGAAAACACTGGTACGGATTGCCCAGAGAGGTTGTGAAGCGTCCATGATTGGAGATATTCAAAACCCCACCGGAAACACCCTGAGCAACCTGCTCTCCTTGACTCCACAGCTTTGAGCAGGGAGGTTGGAGTGGGCCGTCTCCAGAGATCCCTCCTCATCTGCACAACTCCTACGAATATGACTTTCCCATCTAAAGGTTAACTTGGCCAGCTGTGACAAAATAATCTATATAAACTTTTTAAGAAGATAGAAAATATTATTTGAAATCTAAGACAAAACAAATCAGCTATTCCAAATGTAACTTTTATGGTTTTTGCAGCATCTAACCACATGTTGAAATTCCGTAAGAAAAACCAATAAATTTAGGACGTTTCAAAATCAATGCATTAAAAAAATTAATTCTGATTCTGACTTGCAGGATTTTTTCTATGTTTCTTGTCACCTATAACAGACTTGATCTCAGAATAATTTCTGCTGAAGGCACTGCTGGGGTTCGTCTGCTCCAAACCCTCACGCAGAGCAGGATCAACTTTTAAGTCAGATCCAATTTCAAGCCTGAGTCAGGTTGCTCAGGTGATTTCCAGCTGAATTTTGTGCATCTCTCTGTGTGGATACAATGAATTATGTCTATTCCTATCTTACTATCATATATATCAAGCTTTCAGCTTCACTTCATCCTAATTAAATGAACATACCTGAAAAAGATGATGGAGCAACAGATGACAGGTACTCAACTGTATTTATTATAGTAACAGCTAACCACGTATTCTCAAGGCAGAGATCATAGAATCATTTTGGTTAGAAGGGACCTTTAAGACCACCAAGTCCAACTGTTAACACAGCACTGACAAGTCCACCATGCCTACCAGTCTCTTAAATACCTCCAGGGATGGCGATGCCACTGCTTTGCTGGGCAGCCTGTTCCAATGCTTGACAACCCTTTTGGTGAAGGAATTTTTCCTAATATCCATCCTAAACCTCCCCTGGTACAACTCCAGGGCACTCCCTCTTGTCCTAGCAAACATTAAAGCTGTTAGAGGATGCTATTTCTAGGGATGTACCCTGTGAACCACTGCTTGGTGGTCTTGAGTGGAAGAAACAGAACTAGCCCTCATGCGAGCCTAGAGCAGTGGGAAGTCTCACCTGCTGCTCCCTTCCCAGGAGCATGCTGAGAACTTGCTGCTCCTGCTCTGCTCTTTGGCACCATCGCTGCTATGGAGAAGACAAGAGGTGACAGTTCTGCCATGTACCAGGCAGCTGTGGGTCCTGCAGATGGAACCTCCAGCTGAAAGTCAGATTGTCTGAGAAAAGCTGCTTGTCCATCCTTGACCACCTCCCCGCACCTGAAATGGTGGGCACCTTCCTGCTAACAGCTCCTCGGTCCTCAAGGAGCTCACACCAAGGGATATCTGGGCTCCGGCCACAGTGCAGGAGAGAAAAATCAATACTGAAGTAGCAACTTTGACCCTCCATCAAGTTCTTGGTCTGAATATCACTGCCTTTATTATGGTTAAATACTGTTAACAAAATACCTAGTCTGAGAACCCTTAAGAACCTGCTATGATCGGAGCTCATGGTCTTGTTTCATCTTACAACAGCCTTCGTATTACTGAAATCACTTGAGAATGCTGCTCCTTTGATAGACTGCTTTAGATAGGTCCTGAACTCACTGTCTGCCTAAATACGCACAAAAGTAGTTTCTAAATTGTATGTTATTCTGCACATTCTAAGCTTATTGACTGCTAAAAAGATATTATGATACCCTTTCTGTATTCCTTCAGAATGGTTTCAGCTGAAATATTGCTTCAAAGAACAAGTGTTATAACCTGGGTCTTTCCCAGAAATATTTGTAAAATTATTTTACGGTAGTCGCATCTTTTCGTGTAATCACTGGGCACACGCAATACGAGAAAGGTCAGTATTTCTGCACAAAGGCACAGAGATATAACCCGTTCTCGGCGTGATCAAATAAACACCCCAGATATTTCCACATTTTAAGGGCTGAAGTTTGCCTCAAACATTTAAAATTTTGAAGCTAAGAATTTAGATCAAAACGTCACCATACATCTTGCGTTGATATTATTTTACATATGTTAACTTTGAAGAATGAACTGTTCTTAAGGACAAGAAAAGCCAATATACAAAAAAGTCTAGTGTTACCTGGATGAAAAAAACCCAAGTACTGGATAAATAATTTTGAGGGCTCAATGTTGTCTACCTATCAACAGAGCGGCAGAACAACAAATCAGACCGGGAAGCCCACGTATACTGTTACAGCAGCGCAGCATCTCATTTAGGGGTTTACGGTGTCAGCAGAGTCGACTGTTTTTAGCATAGACTTGAGTGACAAACGCCAAGCTCTGCTCCTCAATACAGCTATAAAATCACAATGTGGTGACTCTCGTTTTGCTCAGAAAAATTACGCAAAATTACTTTATGTAATGACAAGCCAGAAGATGCCTTCCTGAACCTGACAATGTGCAGATTTGCATTTGTGCAAGTTTGTGATTTGCCTAAACTCAAATCCAGGCTGCAGACATTCGGTTTCAGGACCAAGCAGTTGAAACGCAGCCAAACCCCTAATTCCTCATCCTGAGTGTGGTTTCCTCCTGCAGCCATATCGGTTACTCTGTCTTAAAAGACAGAACTGCAACATCCTTTCCTGTATCAATAATAAAAGAAACTATTTAAACTGAAAAATGTATATGGAATTTGGCCAGGATCAGAGCAGACTCTGGGGTGACGAGGTGTGAAACAAGAGTGCAGACAAGCGATGGAGGAGAGGGGTGATGTCCTTGCAGCATTTGCTTGCACCAGGACTTGAGCAGCATCCATCCCACTGGCCTGGTTTTAGGCACCTCGGGAGTCGATGAAGAGAGAGGCTCATGCCCCCAGCATCCCTCCCTGACATACAGGCATGGTCTATGGTGGGCTGGGGAGTCGGCTGTCATAGGATCATAGAATGGTTTGGGTTGGAAGGGACCTTAAAGATCATCCCACGATCCCATGGACAGGGACACCTCCCACCAGCCCAGGTTGCTCCAAGCCCCGTCCAGCCTGGCCTTGAACCCCTCCAGGGATGGGGCAGCCACAGCTTCTCTGGGCAACCTGGGCCAGGGGCTCACCACCCTCACAGCAAAGAATTTCTTTCTCAGATCTCATCTAAACCTCCCCTCTTTCATTTTAAAACCATTCCTTCTTGTCCTGTCACCACCTCGTCCAATGCCAACACCTCCTGTGCATGCTGCACTTCAGAGATCATCGGTCAGGGTCGCTGGCCTTTGACAAGCGTTACAGATGCCAACACATTCAGAACCAGATATCCCTCCAGAAATCGCAGCAATTTGACTAATTTTTACAAGCAGCAACAGAGCTCTGGTACCTGGGAGCCACGTCTGTGAGCTGCTACAGGACAAAACCTTCTTGGAGACAAATTCAGGTCAGCTGGATATGGCAAATCTAAAGGTCACATTAACCTGTTTGGACAGTCCCAAGAAATAAATTGCCCCATTTCTGCCTTCTGCCATAACAAATAATTTACCTGAGAAAGTCATGCCACTGCTGAGACCAACAGCTCAGCAGACCACTGGAGAGGAGCAGACACCAAGGGGAGTTGGCGACATCAGGCACCGTAAACACAGTTCATTTTGCAAGGCATGACATTAAATGTTTTGTAAGGATGAAAACAAAAATACCACTACAGCTTGCTCAGCAGTGGTCTCCAGGCTGCCCCGTGGAAAACAGAACTTGAGAAATCATTCACCTAAACGCTGTCACGTTTTCTGTTACCTTCAGCATTTACAGCTTCACGTGCTCCCAAACATCCCTGGAGGGTGGCACGAGCATTATGTTACTTACAGGTCACAGGTTGGAGATCTCTATTCTCAAACATTTTGCACTTTTGGAGGAAGGTTTGCTTGGATTAAGAGTTTAATGATGGGGCATTTATTCACTAACATCCGATCACCAACAACAGCCCTGGATGAAGCTTTGTGATTTCCTTGTTACGATGCTGCAATCCAGGAGCAAAATTAGTAAGTCAAATTATTGGAGTGGGAAATCATGTTTTTAGACCTAAGGGTACCCTCCTAACGTGTATCCCAAAACTAAAGGTATGAGGAAAGAAGATGGGCACTTCACAGGTAATGTACATCGTGCTCGCTATCAGTTTTTGCACAGATGACTCCACAAGCAGACGGCAAGAAGCATCACTTGCCCCGGGCTTCCATCGCCAGCAACACACTGGGCAGGCTGCTCAAAAGCTGAGGGTGCTAAACACCTCGTAAACTTGCTCGCAATTTTGTTTTCTTCACGACAAGATTTCAGGGGACAATAAAATAAATAAATAAATAAGATTAAATTGCAATAAATCGTCAGATGAGTCTTGGATACTAAGTTCCAGGATACCGTATGTTGCCCTGAGTTAGCAGGTGGAGTAAGAGAAAATTATCCAGAACGGGAGCAGCAAAGTGGAACCTGCTCCTTCCTAATTTTTCAGCCTACTGCCACCATTTAGAGCATGACTGGGGTCAAACCAAGAGGCAATAGGTTTGTCTAGTGCATGATGCCTATTTACAAGCTAGTTTTTCATTATTCATGATGCAAACTGGCATGTTCATATAAAAAAGTAATTATGTCTAAGTACTAAGAGACTGTTACAGCAGATTGTATTAATTTTGCCGAGGAATTAAATGAGACGGCTAGTTTTTCATCATTTACAGTGCTTTATCATAGCGTTGTGAATAGTCACTTCGCCTCTCAATGATATTTACAGATCTATTTTAACTTCCACTAGTCTTAAATAACTGCTACCTGCAAACCTTGGTGGGACCAAAATATGTTTCATACAGGATGCAATTCCAACAAATTATAGCAACAAATTGTAGCACTTAAGAAATTTATAAACTGAATTCAGCACTTCAACTAATTATGTTTACTTCACCAGCGATAATGCAAGCTGTAAAGCTTCTCCCAGTGCCACGTGCAGATGGCAATCACGGATGGCAGCTGATCAGAGATGTATTGAGAGGCATATTATAATGACAAAACCACTTTTCGTACTTACTGTTAGCTATAATTTTCCTGCAAGTCTCCTATTACTACAAAAAAAAAAAATCTATTGAAAGTTATTGGTGACTTGACACATACATTACATTTTGAAGTGACTGCATGCACAGCTTGGGGATTTTTTTTTTGGTTTTTCCTTTTTTTTTTTTTTTTAACTTTTGCTTTACAAAAGGCACAGATGTCTGATTTTGGAGTTTCTTTGGTTTCGGATTTGGATTTTTTGTTTTCATAAGTATCAGGGATGATACCTTTCTCATCACTCTCCGCAGTCTCTCCAACCTCAAATCTGAAAATTCGTGCTCCACAGACCAGACTTTTTCTAAAAAAACTGAACTCTTCCTTACTCGATAAAGAGAATCCAAGTACAACTGAACCCATCTTTCCTTCCTTGCATCAGAGGTTAAGCTACCAAAGGCTGGAAGCACTCAGCACCCATAAAGATGTGTTTTCCATGAAAAATCACGCTACCCCACCACAAAGAGCACCGCACTCATGGTGCAGCTGTACTAACAAAGCTGGGCTTCGTACCAGTGCACTGGAGCAATGAATGAGCACAAGCACACCGAAATACAGGTTAAAGCGCCTTTCAGAAGGGCGGTTGTACTGGCAGGGTGCTGTGGCTCAGGGCTTACACCATTTTACACACCTACCTGACAGAGCTGTTAAAGCAGAAGACTGTACTGCAGGCTTGGCCAGAGAAAAAAGATCTTTTAAAGTGGTACAAATAGGAAAAAAAAAAAAAAAAAATTTCACAGAGTCCTCGCTAGCCTTGAGGGGAGGTAGAAACTTAACAACTCTCTGTACTGTTGAAAAATCTCCCTGAGTCAACAGATGATATTCTGGTTTTCGTTACAGTAATTACAGAAGTAGCCTGAATACTGCCTTGCTTCTAATTTATTAACAAGCTTTTACTTGTGTGTGCTCATGTAGCTCACACGTAAGAACTCCTCCATGCTCGTGGCGAAAACACAGCCACTCCTACGCTCCCTAACTGCTTTTACAAAGTTGTAGTTTAAAGAAATTAAAAATAAAGTTGCTTTATAAAGAATAACATAACCAAAACCCTACTAAAATATACTCTGTACTTGAAGCTCTTGGTTTGTAGATTGTTCACCAAGTGAAAACCAACACACAGAAGCGGTGTGAAATCCCAAAATACTGAACTTTCGCTGTACTATACTTACCCTGACCATCCAATTCAACTGCGTACATTAAATAATAGATCAGTAATTTCAGAAGGCTATTCTTAAAAGTGTTAAATGAATTTGATGCTCTCAGCCCGGTCATTAAAATATTATTCTTAAAAATGTTAAATGAATTTGACTGATGCTCTCAGCCCGGTCACTAAAATATAAGGACTTCCATTACAGAATGAATGCCCAAGATTTACTGTAGCTGAAAACTACTCTAATAAATTCACAGACTGAACAAGGATGGAAAATGAAGTGCGATCAGTAAAACTGACACTCCCTTTAGGGCAGAATTAAGAATGCTGGCCAGAGAGCTAACAGCCACTTTGCATTTGAACACTGACTCTTCTTGTCCCATCAAGAGATTTCAGTTCAAAGTGAGATTTCAAACACAATTGAAAGATATGAAACATGAATCAATATGGGAACAAGAAATTTTTCCATGAATTTAATATTTAGTGTTTATCAAATGTGCTGCAGCAGGAAATCCTACGACATCAAGATGCACTGAAAATTGGGAGAGCAAATTGATGCCTATTACAATGTTCCCCACTATGTAGGACGGAAAACCACCACAGATCACATTCTTATACTTAAGAAAAAACAGACCCCAACTGCCCAGAGAGCATACTATAAAAATAGCAATCTAAACAATCTTACCCTCCTTCCCGTCAACAGGTTTTGATACTTCCATATCAAAGCTCTCTTGCAGCTGCTGGCCTTTGAAGCGGTTGAGATGCTCCTGTTCTATTAAGTTACTTTCCTCCTCTTCCAGAGGTTGCCATGTACCGTCAATAAACCACTGTCCACGCATTACGGGGATCTTTTCTGTTTCTGAAAATCAAACAAGAGATTTTAAATTTTTTTTTTTTTTTTTTTAATACAACAAATCACAAACTGACAGCAGGTAAGAGAGAAGGGAATTCTGTTTGGTGTTTTGATGAAAAAGTTACACTCCCGCTGCTGGGACCCCTAACGAGGTAACCACAAACGCCTCGACAAACACCACCACCTTTTCCCATGGGGCTGAAATGAGCAGTGAAAGTAGTGTTAATCGGCAAACACCTGAGCTAACGAGGCCAAGTTTTCAGAGTGTGTGAGAGGATGTGAGACGGACAGAAAGATGCAGATTCTGTAGTTTATTAAGGGTTAGGTTCAAACAACAGTCCAGCTTTAATGGGATATGCTCCTCTCTACTCAGCTGCCTCGAATTTTCAAAAAATTCAGAACACTGTGAGACTTATGCTCCTCTATAAAATTTGACTGATAATAACCATTGGTTTCAAAGTTATCAAGAGGATGCAGAATAAGGAGGAGATACAAAACCACTCGTGCTTACCCTGAGCGCACAGAGCCTTGTTTCCTTTGGGAATTGCACTTACAATAACCCAAATTACACATCAATTGGCATAAAGGCTGATTTTAAAGATGAAAAGGTTTTTTTCTTTATTAAAATCAGTCTTTCACCAAGGGCTATTTTCAGTCACTGCCATTCCAGTTTCAGTTTTGGCACCCCAAATGAGGAGCTGGGTGCCCAGCATTTGCTGTCCACACGAAAAAAAGAGAGGTTTCTACGAAAACTCTACCCTGGTGCTTACTCATCAAACTGTGCTTGACACCCACACTAACTGGGGCTGTAGGGAGCAAGAATTCTGCTCTTACACCCATCCCTGCAAGCAAGCTGAGACAATAATATCCATTGTAGCTCAGCTCAGAATTTCTCCTCCTACATCTGGAAAATCAAGAAGGAGAAATACTGTGTGTGCCTGTGCTCCATAAGCCTGTAAGTTCCCAGCCTCATGGGCCCAGCACAGAGACAGGTCTGCTGAGACCCCAGACCAGTTGGACCACTGACCTCCAGTGCAGGCTAACCAGTGCTGCTGGAAAAATGAGTATCTATCGAGAGACTCAGCCAAACGCAAACATCTCAGGTGTGTGCACACTAACCTCTCCAAAGCAGCTAAGAATTAAACCACAAAAGAAGAGGCTCAAAAGAGGAGATGGGAGAAAAACCAGGCTTTACTACTCAAAGATCTGTTCCTACCTGGAAGGTGGGAAAAAAAGCTGGTGAGGACAACTTAGAAAAGAAACAATCAATGCAAAGAAAAAGTAAATGAAAATAGGTAAAAAAAACTAATAAGAAACAATAGAGAGCATGGAGATTTCAGGGTTACTGAGCAAAAGAAAGCATCTATATTCTGATCTATCAATAGACCAGTACAAACACAGTGAGTCAAGGTGACCCAGCCAAAGGCAGTGGTTTTTAGCCCAGCCATGAACCCAGGCCACACAGGGATCTCCTTCGCAGAGTGCTGCACCAGGACCGGGCACGTCCCACTACGCTTCACGGCAGTTCAGAAACCTCTGCACTGCACTCCAGATATGCCACCAGTGCTCATTGTGCCCATGGATACCAGTATCATGGAATCGTTTGGGTTGGAAGGGACCTTAAAGGCCACCCAGTGCCACCCCCTGCCCTGGGCAGGGACACCTCCCACCAGCCCAGGTTGCTCCAAGCCCCGTCCAGCCTGGCCTTGAACCCCTCCAGGGATGGGGCAGCCACAGCTTCTCTGGGCAGCCTGGGACAGGGGCTCACCACCCTCACAGGAAACAATTTCCTCCTCAGATCTCATCTAAATCTCCCCTCTTTCAGCTTAAAACCCTTCCCCCTCATCCCATTGCTCCCCTCCCTGACCCAGAGTCCCTCCCCAGCTTTCCTGGAGCCCCTTGAGGGACTGGAGGGGGCTGGAAGGTCTCCCCGGAGCCTTCTCTTCTCCAGGCTGAACCCCCCCAGCTCTCCCAGCCTGTCCTCACAGCAGAGGGGCTCCAGCCCTCCCAGCATCTCCGGGGCCTCCTCTAGCCCTGCTCCAACAGCTCCGTGTCCTTCTGCTGTTGGTGCCCCAGCGCTGGAGGCAGCACTGCAGGGGGGTCTCCCCCGAGCGGAGCAGAATCCCCCCCTGGCCCTGCTGCCCACGCTGCTGGGGATGCAGCCCAGGGTGCGGGGGGCTTTCTGGGCTGTGAGCACACACAGCTGTGTAGACCCAGAAGTATTTTTTATATTAACTGCTTGCAGATGAGAGTGTAATAGAGAATTGTGAGCACCGCCGTAATTCACTTGGAACCTCTCAACTATTCCAAATTCTTCATCCCTCAGATCACTGTACCTACAAGCCATGAAAGTAAAAGGAAAATCTCCTTAAAATAATCTCCCCACAGGGCAAGTAACACTCAAACCGTTTCCAAAGCCAATTTTGAAACCTTTCCCATAACAGTTCTACAGGAAAACAGGCTCTACAGTACTACAGTACTAGGGATGACGATCCACCTTTGTAACAGAAGGAGGGCACGCTTGCGGGCGACGGCATCCTTAAGTCGGTCCTGCAGCAATTAGCAAGGAGAGGTGAACAGCAGCAAAGCTGAAGGCGGAGAGGGACGCGGATGCTGGAGGCAGATGAGCAAGGAGCCCAGATTACCACTGAACTACCCTCACTTGGTGCTGGCAAAAGGTGTTCCCCCAGTTGCCCAAGCGTTCCAGTGACTGGGAATCCCACAGGCAACCCTACAGTTGTTTTGGCAGTTTTGCACTGCTAAAGTAGCTTCTCCAGATAGGAGCCAATTGTTATGTGCCGAATTTCTAACATTTTGGATGCTGATCATCCATCAGAGGAATAGAGATGTCGGGGTGTTCGACTGGTGTGGTTATTTAATGAAAATGAACCCACACATATCAGAAGAACAAAAGATCCAAGCGGCTTTAAACTGCAGAAGCTAACAGTCACTACAAATAGCCTACAAAATTCAATTGTCTATGAAAATTTAAACTAATTTCGGAGTCTACATCCCATCAATGAATAGTGAAACGTGATTCTTGAAATTAAAGTTAACCACAGCAATGTTAGCTTACACCATATACAGCCGCCTCTCATCATGCACTTGCCTTAACCTTTGCTGGATTCCCCTACATTTTACACCTGTCAGATATCCGCATTTTTCAGTAGAGCTAATACACACGGATCCAGTCAGGCTGCCCTCACAAACAAAGCACTGTCTGTAGGAAGAAATGAAATGCACATAATATGTGAGCGTACATAAAGGATCCCATTGTTGCTCAAGCAATGACACGACTACGTCAGATGTTAATCCTTACTGGGAAAATCTGCAAGCAATTCCTTAATTCTTGACGAAGCATTCTGATGAGGCTCCATTCATTGAATCCATAAAAAGATTTAAAAACAAAATATCATAATAATCATATGAATACTATTTTGTACTCCAAACCAAATGAACACAAGACACCTCTTTTTCAGTTTTGAAAGGCTTTAAGTTTTTCACGTGGGAATTTCCACGTACAGATTTCTAAAATTCTAAACATAATGTATGGTTGGACTCGATGATCTCAAAGGTCCCTTCCAACCATGAAGATTCTATGATTTTCAGGCTCTTTTTGCCTGAGAGAAACTTTCCCATAGCGATTCTTTACAAGAGCAGACTGTAGCACTCAACAGCAGCTCTCAAACATAAGACGGGCAGCGCCTTTTCCACAAAGGCTCAGCCAGGAAAAATTGGCACGTTTCAAAAAAGAAAAATTTTATTGCCAAATCTTTACAGGATAGTTTAGCTTGGGAATAAACTAATATATCTGGCTCTGGATCTGGAAAGGGCATTTATATGGAAATATAAATCACTTTCAGATCCAAAGACAGATTATTACGTGGTTCAGAATACGGATTTAAAACCTAAGCAAGGCAATTCTGTTTTCCAAAGCTCGGTGGGATTTTAGGGGGACCCAGGAGTTGCCCCTTTTTTTTTTTTTTCCCCTCCTCTCCTCCTTTAAACTGTTGCACACTATTTGTGCAGCCACAGCACCCTGAACTTCAAGCTTTGTTTTATTTCAGGTTTGATCGCTGTGCTACCAGGAAACCTCAAGAGAAAACCGCCTGGTAGGGGAAGCGAGGAAATGACATTTCCTTCCATCAGAGGCGCGGTCTGGTTTAAAGAGAACCAAACACTTTCAGAACAAAAAAAAAAAATCAAATTTGTGATCACACTGACACTTGCTAAAGTGGGAAAAACCAGCCCCCATTAACATCTGTGTTTTCAAAACTCAACAACGATGGCTATAATATTATAGGCGTGTAATGCTGGGTTTCAGTCCAGGTGAAAGTTGTAACTCCAATCGTGACGATGATGACGACCTACTGACACTAAAAGTCACCAGCTCCAAAAGCAAGTGGCATTTCAGTTAAGACAAGTGATATATTAACGGTAATTACACCGAATACTGTGGGTTGGGTGGGGAAACAAGGCGACTGCAACACAAGAGGGAAAGAGTAAAGGAATGCCTTGATAAATACAATTCCTCTGTTTCCTCTTGCACAGGTGCCATTCTTTGAAGATTTCTCTACTATTCATCCAGAGAACTTGATGCAAGCTATTACACTAATTACCATTAAAATTGCCATTTTAGCACCCAACTTCACTGCCTCCTATCCACCTTCACTAAATCCATTCATGTCTTGGATATTCAGATGAGTTTAGAAAGCTTAAACTACCTTCTTTCAGTTATTTTTGGTTTACAGGAGAACTAAATACATGGATATTTAAATCATGTTGTAATTTAACCTTTTGTTTCCCAATACAGAATTCCAAATCTATAATATGAAGCGCTATTTATCTTCATCCCTACAATCTTGATCCCTAGGAAAGGATTTGCCTTGATTTCTTTACTGCCTTAAGTCTTACACCATATAATCTGCAGTGGGCAGTGCTTTGAACTGAAAGATACCGAAATATTTGGCTGGTTATACACTTGCATGGTTTATTTATACGAGAATTTCTAAATAAGTTTCGATGGCAGGGATTAAGAGCTGATGAAAGGCTCTTTATTTTAATTAGTCATACATATTTTACCACTTTCAGAGGATAATAGTTTTAAGAGATCTAGACTGCAACAAAGGGTTTCTTTATTTTTACACAAAAACGTCTCTTTTTTCCCTGAAAATCTAAAGAATAAAAGAATACAAGTGCTGTAATTAATGATGTGATGGGACAAGAACATAAGCGATTTGCATTATGATAATCGCCTAAATCCTCTGAATAACAGAAATTATGTTAAAATAAAAACTGTATGCAACATACAGTATACACATGTGCAGTAATTTATATGTATACCCCAGCTACTCCTTGTTTGTGAAGGCCTTTAAACTGTGCGATCACATCCAACATAAATTGCATGAAAAAGCTGACTAATCCATCAGAACACAGTATGAAATTTTGTTTCCTGCCACGACACTGGCTGAAACTGTGGATACCTAAAATTCAATACCGTACAGCTCAGCTGAGGCTCATATAAGGCTCTTTCACCTCACTTGATTCAGAACCAGGAAAAAGTTGCAAAACCAAGAGGATACAGAGATAATAACTAAAGGTTAACAAACAGAGCTTAAACAGAAAGCCTAAAGGAGGTCTGTTTCGGAAGTACCAACAGCAGCTGGAAGATAAAGAGACAGAATAAAATTATAAGAGAATAAGATTCAGTGGAACTTTTGTTTCATTGCTTCAAAGCTGAGGTCCCGTCCAGACGGCTCGGTGGCAAAGTTAAGGCACTATTCACTCAACTAGTCTCAAGACAGCCATAACAATTTACTCACAAATGAGATTTAAAAGGTTTCTATAATATTCAAAAGCTCAGAAATTTAAATTAAAGCTTGTGCTTTGCCGAAATGGACAATCCCAATTTCCCACCTCTCCAAGCCCAAAGGCAAGAGGTTGGCCAAGAAACACGAGCTCATAAAACGCAGTCAGCTCGAGACGCTCTTCCGTATAGTAATTTCAGATTCCTGCTTTTCTGCGTAACATTTTCTGTTCCCTAAATTTGACTTCCCTATTACTACACTTGCAAACAATTTGCAGCATGTGAGGATGACATCTGCACAAGCTGAAGGTAACTGAGGCTACTCTGTGACAAGCTGAAAGCGATTTAAATAATGAAGGGAAGTTCCCACACATTTAACAAGGGAGGGGGGGGAAGGCAAAAAAAGGTCCCTTTTTTTTTTTTTCTTTAATTTCCTAAAGGCCTTCAAATGTGCTGAATGTCTTATGCCTCGGAGCACAGCACTCCTAGCAACTGTAATACACAGAAGAACCTGAACGTTGACATGAGCCACTGAAATAATGCATTCCAAAATAACATCATGGATGACTTTTGGAGCCTTTTTAAAATTTGCTATCCGTTCCTATTATATCAAGCCTAAAATTATGTTTTGGGTAAATCAGCTACTGCACAGCTCGTAAGACTTTTTGCTAATGCAAAGTTAAGTTTAAGGACAGGTATTTCTCGACCTCTGCAACAGCAGCCACAGCCACTATAGCCTCTACAGAAATAACGATTTGCAGATGCTGTTTTTGCCAATGCAAATGCAGAGAGCAGAGTTTCCAGGACAAGATCTGTTCCTCCTCCTTCGTTCCCTCACGGCTGGGGTTGTAAAGTCTCGTGAAGTTAAAAAAAAAAACAAAAACAACCAAAAAAAAGCCAAAAAACCCCAAACCAAAACAAAAAAAACCCAACCAAAAAAACTGCCAAAAAGACCGACCCTCCCATCCCCCCCAAAAAAACCCTCATGAGGACAGGAAGCTTAATTATGGGAATAGATGGTTACAGAAACTAATCATGAAATTAAAGATTTCTATGTTTTACTGTCAGTGCCACGATCATAAATGCTGGGTGAACAAACAGGTGTTACAAAAAAATAGCCCAAAACTAAAATGTCACTATTTCACATTTGCTAGGTAACATAAAAAAAAAAAAAAGGTCAGAAAGTCTGTTAAATAGCTTAATATTCTATAGCTTTCTAGCTTTTCCCCTAACACAGTATTTCAGAATAGAGCAGGTTACTGACATTTAAATAAATGGAGCCACTCACTTAATCACAGCCCGGGTGACCTTCCTTCGTTTAACCACAAACACATGCAATCTGTTCTGCTCTTTCAAAAGCACCAACATAACCTGAAGAGGAGTTCAAGGGTGAAATCCCGGCCTCAGAAAACTTAACCAAGCTACACAAATTTACAGTGGCCGATTTTTTTTTTTTTTTTAATTCA
>VYZM01002779.1:90694-122369 GCA_013398915.1 Dromas ardeola
CTCAGGCACAGCTGTGTGTGACACCCCCAAACACAGCCTACAGCCCCGTGTGTGTGTGCATGAGAGAGACCCCCAAACACAGCCTACAGCTCTGTGTGTGTGAGACACACTTAGACACAGCCTTCGGCCCCATGTGTGTTTGTGAGACACCCACAAACACAGCCTACAGCCCTGTCTGTGTGTGTGAAAGACCCCCAGACACAGACTACAGCCCCGTGTGTATGAGACACCCCCAAACACAGCCTACAGCCATGTGTGTGTGAGACCTTCAGGCACAGCCGTCTGTGTGTGAGACACCCCCAAACACAGACTACAGCACCGTGTGTGGGGGAGAGACACCCTCAGACACAGCCTACAGAAGCCCTGTGTATGCATGTGTGTGACACCCCCAAACACAGACTACAGCGCTCTGTGTGTGTGAGACACACTTAGACACAGCCTATGGCCCCATGTGCGTTTGTGAGACACAGACTACAGGCCCAAACACAGACTACAGCCCTGTGTGTGTGAGAGACACACTCAGACGAAGCCTATGGCTGCGTCTGTGTGTGAGACCCTCAGACACAGCCTACAGCCCTGTCTGTGTCTGAGACCCTCAGGCACAGCCTACAGCCCCATGTGTGTGTGTGAGACACCCCCAGACGCAGCGTACAGCCCCATGTGTGTGTGTGAGACACCCCCAGACACAGCCTACAGCCCCGTCTGCATGCCTGAGGTGCCCTCGAGCACAGCCCCGGCTCCGCGTGTGCCTGTCAGGCACCCTCAAACACAGCCCTGGCTCTGTGTGTGACAGGCACCTTGAACTACAGCCTGTGCACGTGAGACCCCTAAAACCCAACCTGCTGCCTCGTGGACATGGGTGACACACGGTCTGCGCCCCTCTGTGTGGCTGAGGCACGCTGAAGCACAACATGCGGCCTCACAGGTGGGCGAGACACCCCGAAACACACCCTGCAGCCCAGCGTGCGAGTGATGGGCACCCCGGAACCGCAAACCGCAGCTTGGTGTGTTTATGGCAGGCGCTCCTAAAACCACCCTCTGTGAGTGTGGCCAACACCCCGACAACACAAACTGCGGCCTCATGTAGGCGACAGAGGCTCTTAAAGGACATCTTGTACCCTCGTGTGTGCGTGTGTGAGAGAACACACGTGGGAGATTGGTTTCTGTGTGTGAGATACCCCAACACTCATCCTGCTGCCCTGGGGCGGGTACCTGGCACCCCTAACACTCATCCTGCTCCCTTGTAGGGGGTACCTGACACTCCAACACTCATCCTGCTGCCTTGTAGGGGGTACCTGGCACCCCCAGCACTCATCCTGCTGCTTTGGGATCCCTCCTGTGTTCATGCAACCCTACCCCCCACGCCAAGGAAACCCTACAGGTTGACAACCACGCACAGGGTGACACTGTGCGTGAGGTGTCCTCTCCCAGCTAAATACCCCCACAGCCTGGCAGGGAGAGGTGGTCAGGTTTGTTGATGTGACACCCCTTCTCCCTTCAGCCAAGCGTTTCTCGGTTGTTTAGGGGTGTGGGACAGGCATACCCCAAACGCACACTCTGCAACCTCATGGTGGGGCAAAAACCTGGGGTCACCCTTGTGCGAGAGAGACCCCACTCCTCCAAACGCTAGCTGTGCCCCCCAAAATCGGAGGGGCTGGGGTTCACCCGTGCTTGTTTGTGCGTGTGAGCGAGAAACACCCGCCTCCGTCCCCAACACACACCTCATAATCAGCAGGAGGGGGCGTTGAGATACGTATCGGTGTGATAGCACACCTGGCAGCCTGTAGCAGGATGAGGGTGGGTGCCCGGGTTTTACACCCGTGTGAGACACCTCCGTGTCCCAACACACACCCTGCGGCTGAGAGAGGGGCAGTGATGGATCACCTCTGCGCCGCCAGTTCCCCCCCCGCCACCCCTGTCCTTTCTCATGGGGTGAGGGTTGTTGTGCGTGTGTGTGTGTGTGTGGGAGAGAGAGAGACTCCCAGAAACACACCCCGGCTTACTGGGGTGGGGTCACCTGTTTATGAGACACCCCCCCTTTTCACAACATACCCAGGAGGACAGAGGTGGTGTGAAGGTATGGGAGTGATACTCCTATCTCAGTTACACCTCGAAGAGCGAGGGAGCTGATACCGCCGCGTTTGTCACATCTCTGTGCACAACGTCCCCGCTGCCTTCCGCCTACAGACATCACCGCCAGGGCAGGGTGCTGGTTCGCAGCCGCTGGCCGTATACAACCTGCAGCCTGACGGGGGGCTGTGGCTGTGCACTGTACCCCCAACTCAACCTTCACACATGCCCACACACACCCCCGGCCTTTTCCTAAGAGGGGAAGAGGAGATGACTGGATATCACCCCTGAACGCGAATTACCCCAAAACACCCGATTCTCTGTGCTGGCCTGCGGTGAGTGTCTGGGTTTTACCCCACCTAAAAGAAGCAGCCGGGGTGTGCGTGTGTACAGTCAGGATGCGGGAAGGAAAGTAGTTGGTTGAGTGTCATGTACATTTGTGTGCCCCCACCCCTAAATGTCTATGTGTGTCCTTCTTGATACACAGCAACACCTCTCTGACAGCCCAATATGTCAGCTGTGGGTAAAAACCAGGGTACAGTGCATGTGGTCATAGAATCATGGAATGGTTTGGGTTGGAAGGGACCTTAAAGATCATCTAGTTCCAACCCCCCTGCCCCAGGCAGGGACACCTCCCACCAGCCCAGGTTGCCCCAAGCCCCGTCCAGCCTGGCCTTGAACCCCTCCAGGGATGGGGCAGCCACAGCTTCTCTGGGCAACCTGGGCCAGGGGCTCACTGCCCTCACAGCAGAGAATTTCTTCCTGAGATCTCATCTAAATCTCCCCTCTTTCAGTTTGAAGCCATCACCCCTTGTCCTATCATTACATGCCCTTGTAAAAAGTCCCTCTCCAGCTTTCAGTTCCCTCCATCTCCTACGCTTTCTGCTTCTCTCCATCCTACAGTCTCCTGTGACAAAGGGACTTCTGTGTATTGCACGACACTGTATGTCCAAAAATAGGTTTGTTTCCTACCTCCTACGTCTGCTTTCAGCCGGGGAATCCTGTTAATGGAGTGTGTTAAAACACAGAGAGAGGCCAGATAAAGTCCAGGCTGGAAGGCTAGGTGAAGCTTTTGAAAATGTTCACTGGTGTGTTGTTTCCCTGAGTCATTAAAATTATGCTGAAATGGATCCTTGAGTGCATCAGCAGCACTTCTCAATCCTAAAAGCTCCAAGAACTCTGTTAGCATTCACGAACCCTGACCGCAGGAGCTTTGTGCATGATGTTCTACCTTTTCAAATGGAGAAAGAGACGAAAAAGAGGTGAGATGAACAAGGTATACGCAAGAAGGTAGCCGAGGAGGCCACGCTAGGGCGCTTGACCGCATTGCTCTAGCAACAGGGACGTCATCTCTTTGTTTAACTTATCCTTTGCATTTCTAATGAGCTCCACGAGGTAATCTTTCCGTGAAGCCTGTCCCAGATTTTTCGCCACAGTGGGGAAGACAAAGGGAATGTTATTTACCTCATAGATGCTTTGAAGACACAGATCGTTGGATTCTCACTTTTTATCCTCATTTCTGTCAAAGCCAGGGGGATTTCACAGTCTTTTCTCCTTCAACAAGTGTTTCACCCTTCTCCATGCCATCCTACTCAAATTCTCCCTCCTTGTGCTCCTTGTCTGAGATGAAGGAAAGACTGTCCAAATGAACAAGGGGCACTTTAAATCTTCTTTACCTTTTTTATATATTCTTTCAGATGATTTGGTTTATTTCTTGATGTGCATTTCTGGCAGTATATGTCTGCTCTCCATGTGCTGCATTCTTGTGCACAGGCTCTCTGTAGGCAGCAGGCAGAAAGACTGAGCACTGGTGGTTCATCGTCATCATCAAGCTGAACCACAGCCCGGAGAGTTGCAGTGTGACTGTTCTTCATTACAGCCATCTCGGAGACCTACGGAGACACGTGGCCTGAAAACTGGTTTATTAAAGGCAAAGTGAAGGGAACTCCGGAGCCTGAAGCTCCTCCTGAAAGAACCCCAATGGCTTTCGCTTGGATTTTGTGAGGAAGGTGTTTGCTGGGGTAGGCTGGTGTGAATGAAGTTGAGAGCCCAGATCTCTCTCATTTGAGCACAAAAAAAGGAGAATTTCCCCCTTTTTACTGTTAACATCTCTGGGCTCACAGGTGTGGAGCAGCTTGAAAGTTTCTGGCATGACACAGGACTCAAGTTCTGTCACCATAGAATTACATGAAATGAAAAATTAGACCAAATGCATAAACTTCATTTACCATCAGAGGAGGAAAGTTTCCTTACAGTGGAATAAATGTGGAAGAACGTAAGTGTCTCTATAGATGTTCTAAAGCAAAGTTACATTTATTTTGAAATATCATTTATGTAGAACTTTCCGTGAGGACTAAGACCAGCGGATGCTGTGATCCTTCTATCATGAGACCTTCACAGAAGACTTCCATAGCCATATACGTACACATGGTTCCTTTCTGCAGAGTTAATGCACTTGGGAATTTCCTGGAAAAGAGGTACCATGAGGACCTCCCACGGACCTCCCTTTATCCGAGAGAAGAGGAGATACCATGAAGGTAGGGAGTATGTGTGTAATTGCAAGCATAATGCACTGCGAAACATCTCTGAACATCCTCCGGTTTTTAACATCACTTAAAAACCAATGTGCACACTTAGAACTGGACTCTGCATTTCTTCTCTGCAGCACTCTGGACTCTGCAGCAACTTCACCAAAAAATGAAAGCCAGCAATGCCTCTTTGTTACCCGGTTCCTTTGTCCGAGGTTGCTGTTAGCTCCTTTGGCCACAGCATTTCCCTGGAATTAGCTCACTACAAACGTCCCTGCAGTCCGGTTTTCCCCAGCGCACTCTGCTGCTTTCCAGGGCATGGACTCACCAGGAGGCACTTCTGCATTTAGAGGTGATGTCTCTATGACCCTGCACTCCGCTGGATAATTGTTCCTAAGCGCAGGACTTTGCATTTGCCTGTCCTAAGACTTCCTTTAACAAAGCTCATTTTACCAGGTTCTCCTAATTACCCCATCCCAGCGGTCTTTGTCTGCAAGACAAGCTACTCCCATTAGTGCGACTTTAAATAGCGTAGTCACTTTTGAAACTATCTCTCACAGTTCACAAATTTTCCAGTCCTCTTGCATTTTCTTGCAGATCCTAAATAAAATACAATGAATAGCACAAGTGCAAAGTGCTTGCAAGAGTCCATTAGAAACAATCTTTATTCATTGATGAATCCTTTATAACAAAGCCATTTTAAGATCTTTCCATTAGCTATTTTTAAACCATTTATTATGCACTCGTATTGATTTTGTGTATTTTTCTTCTCAGATCTGGATACCGTGCAGCACTGAGTCAACACAGTTAACTGCTATCAACTGTACCCGTGACTTTATTAAAGAACAAGATGAAATTTGTTCTTTGACAGGAACCATTTCCCATGAAAACTGCTGATTGCTGTTGCGTTACATCCCCGCTCTCCACCTCCTTATTAATTGGTACAAACCACTTCATTATACCTAGGTCAGGAGCGGTGTGGGACCAGCCAGCCTGAAATTACGTGAGCTTACCTCAGTCGCACTTTTCCAATATTGACACAATGCTGTTTTTCTTCTTAGAAATGGTCTCCTGGACCCTTTCTAAAGTCTCACATTCCCACCTTATGTGAGAACAGTCGTCTGAAGACCCAGCTTTTAAAATGCCGACATGCAAGTCCTCTAGACGCGCCGCTTTTACAATGTTTTCTCTGCTGTTTGATGTTCTTTTTCAAGTTGCTTGAATAGGAAGTGTTTCATCACCATTATATAATGTGGAAAAATGGCATTCAACTTTGTCCCAAATTCAGGCAGGATATATTTATCAAACACGTCTGCTTTTTCGGTTTCACAGCTACCCAAATATATTTGGATACACTGAGAGTATTAGTAATTAGGCTCCACTAAAATACTGTTCATCAAATTAAGCAGGGTTCCAAAAAACCTTTGCTTACAACGTGGTATTTTCTGCAGAGGGAATATTAGCTCTCTGGCTCTTTCAGAAGGGACGTTGGTCGACTCTTTCACCCTACTGTCAGACAAGGGAGGCTTCTCTGTTTGTTTATGTTTTTCTTTTCCTTGAACACCAGCACTTTTGGTACAGCTCTTACGCCAAGGTCAAAAGTGCCTGTCACTAGATCTGAAATGTTCTTCCAATGATACAACTCCACATTCCTTTATCAGTGCTGCAAGCAGCACCAGAATATCCTCCTGGCTGAAAAAGGCAGGAATTAGGGGGCAAGGAGAGGGTCATTTCTGTGCTATCAGATACTGTCTCAATGCAGCATTGTTAAATTGTACGGCCTTTTTTTTTTTCCTTTCTGCTTTTTTTTTTTTCCTTTTCCCTTTGTTCCAGGGCAAACAAAGGAAGAAAGGAAAGTAATGATCCCTAGCAGAAATATTTACCCTTTCAGACTTCGATTTGGTGAAGTCCTGGTGCTATGCTTTCCCCTGTGTGGCGGTGAGACTCGCAGAAAGCCAGGCACAGGCAGTTTGCTGTCAGCGTTTGCAAAGAAAAGGCTGAGCTGGAGCCGTGCTGCTGGTGTGGGCCCAGCCACCACATCTCCTTCTGGCTCCTCCTTATCTCTTTCTGGATCTCCGGGGGTACGGATTGTGCCCTTCTTGCAGGAGTGAATGAGGATGGGGCAACTTGTTCAACAAGACACAGTGGGGTTGGTGGGACTCACGTCACTCTGATGGTGACTCTGTCTGTTGTCACGCAAACTAATATTGTCACAGAGATGTTGGATGTGAATTATTGCTCACCCCTTCTCTAAAAAAAAATCCTGGCCCTGCACTTGTCCCCTGCTAAAGAAGGAGGCAAAGATGTGAAAGACATAAAAGCATCAAATGGAGGCGCTGTGCTCAATCTTCTAGCCAAGACCCCTTCAGCCACCTTCTGAGGAGTGTTTAAAAAAACATTAGTCGCCAGGTGGGCTCATTGACTACAATAATGTTCTCTGTGTGTGCGCATGTGCACACGCGTGCACGCACAGAGATGGAGAAAAGGCCTCTCCCATAAATGTGATTGCAATCCAGATGTCCATGTCCTGCACCAGAGAGAGTCCTTCAAACCCAGGTACTTCTCCTCACAGAGCACTGACATAGCCCATCTCCAGGGATGCCAAGAGCTGCTCTGTGTACAGCCTGTCCCGGAAATGATGCCATCTCCTTTCCAGGATATTTCCTTTCCTTCCAGAATACTCTTCCAAGAGAGTTTTGTCACATGTCCCCTTGGCTCTGGGATTGGGGCAGTTCCCAGTATTAGAGGGGTCGCTGTCATTGATTTTTTTTCACCCCTTGCTAGAGATGGTGAGCACATGGAGGAAAATAAAGTAGAAAAGGTAGTTCTTGTGGTGTTTTTCCCCCCAGTTATAACAGGATACGGAAGGTGCCTGAAGTTCCTCTTTCGCCAGGTCTTTCATTTAACCAAAGCCATTAAAATATAATCTGAGAGTAAACATATTTCTTCCCATGGTTGTTTTTTTTCTTTTCTTTTTCTTCCTGATGAGGTACCGTGAGCGTGGGCACACGGGAGGCAAATAAGTTTTGTCGATCCAAGAACACTGAAGTTGACACAGGTAATTTTTGTGGGAGGGAGAGGGGTGTTGTGTAACATTCTGCTAAGTGTTGATTTTGGACTTGACCAGATCAAGGTTGAAAACAAGGGCTCTGTATTCATACTGTGCCAACCACTAAGCCAAGGGGTGAACCACAAAGACCTTCCAGAGGAAACCATCACAGACCTTTGGGAAAATGGAAACCTGGTTCCTTTCCGTAGATGCTGCAGTAAAGAGTAGGAGGCCACTGTCTCCACACACCTTGAGGTTGCCTGTTGGAAAGGATACGATACACGCAGCACAAGCTGGAAGCCCAACAAGGAGAAGAAAAAACCTTTTATCCTGCACAAAAAAAAAAATCCTGTCTGGTGGGTGGCTGAAAGGCCGAGAACAAGAGGTGGTTACAAGTTGTCAAAAACTCCTGCACATAGGGATTATAAGGGAAAAAAACCCCAAATCCTCTCTCATTCACTTGGGAGAGGGTTGGCGTACACAGGACCAGGGTAGGGAGGGCTTTGTAGGGGTGTGGGGCTGTGCTAGAGTTCACAGCGAAGGGTCCTGAGGGCGGGGGCAGCTGGGGAATGGAGAAATTTTGCAGCCCTCTGTAGCGGAGTCACAAGGCCTGGAGGGTTACACACAAACATTTCGTCTGGTAATAACACCCAAAAGCATTGCTGGAGTTGCAGGACCTTGGGAACACTTGGCACGAAAAGTGACTTTGAGGTCACTGTCAGTGTGATGGTGTGTGAAATCCTGGCTTTACTGAGAACGATGTGAGTTCTGCCATTGATGTCAGCAGGGCTAAAAATTCACCCGCTCTCTGTGGTTCACCCTTTCCCCTCCCAAGTGTTTATTGTTGTCCATTGATCACGATCTTCTGGATGTATTTCTGGCTCAAACTTGAGATAACTGTTACACATGATGAATCGTAAGAGATACAAAATATATTACCTAGTCCTCGCAGTACACCCTGTTCTGAGGGAGGTACTTAACTTCAAGCATGAGAGCAGTAATGGAAACGCTCGTGTGAAGTCAGGGACTGTCTTAAATATCTCACTGAAATAGGGTCTGATTGAGACGACCTTTAAGCATCCAGAGTACTGTGTCCAGCTCTGGGCCACCAACAGCAGAAGGACACGGAGCTGTTGGAGCGGGGCCAGAGGAGGCCCCGGAGATGCTGGTAGGGCTGGAGCCCCTCTGCTGTGAGGACAGGCTGAGAGAGCTGGGGGGGTTCAGCCTGGAGAAGAGAAGGCTCCGGGGAGAACTTCCAGCCCCTGCCAGTCCCTCAAGGGGCTCCAGGAAAGCTGGGGAGGGACTCTGGATCGGGGAGGGACTCTGGATCATGGAGGGGAGCCACAGGACGAGGGGGAACGGTTTTTAACTGGAAGAGGGGAGATTTAGATGAGATATTAAGAAATTCTGTGCTGTGAGGGCGGTGAGCCCCTGGCCCAGGTTGCCCAGAGAAGCTGTGGCTGCCCCATCCCTGGAGGGGTTCAAGGCCAGGCTGGACGGGGCTTGGAGCAACCTGGTCTAGTGGGAGGTGTCCCTGCCCGGGGCCAGACCAGGACATGGGACTGGGTGACCTTTAAGGTCCCTTCCAACACAAATCACTCCATGATTCTATGAAGCCTGCACATACCCGCAGAGATGCAAACACTGCATCTTGGTGAGATGACACCTGATAGTAGGTGAGTGACTTTGGATCATCTGATTCAATCACATTGCCCCGAGGGGGTGTCCTTCTGACGTGTTTTCAGTAGGTAAAATGGGGTCTGTGCTGCCTGTGGCTGTGGCATGTGTGAAAATGTGCAGGAGGGTTGTGGAAAGCTGCTATGGCAGCGTGCGGTCAAAGACACCACACTGTCATCTGGCTGGAGCTGTCTGTCGGTCAGGTGACAGCTAGGACCAGATTCCAGCTATAAATGTATCACATTTTATTCATTACGCGGAAGGGCTTTCATCAAAAGCCTCCAATTCCTACGGGCCTCAGGACACTCCGGGTTTGCTCTTTGCTGAATATTCCAGCTACTTTGTTCTGCCTCCGTTGCCAGATTTATTCACTTCTCCTCTAATGTACCGTTAAAAGGTCTCCTCTTTTATGTCATGTCTGGCAGATGGATTGAACTGCAGTTTTGCAAGCCTGAGAGGGACTGAAGGCCAACCGTTCCTACAGCCCAGGCCAGTGGTGTGGGCAGGAGATCTCCTTTCTATTTCTGGTGGAAGTTCTGTTACAGCAAGTAGTAAAGGGCCTGGCAAGGAGAGTCAGGAGAGGGGCCTCGGAGAGCCAGATCTTTCCAGTTAAATTTATTTAGCCTTCACGTTATCCAAGATTGCTGCCGTCTTACGGGCTGAAATGAGACAGTCTGTGCCCATACGGTACAGGGGGATCAAAAAAAAAGAAGGCAGGAGCATGGAAAAATCTTCCTGTGGTAGAAAATCTGACTCTGTAGGAAATCTGACTGTGGCGGAAATCTTCCAAGGACTCACATTATTGCAAAGGCCACAGGAAGAAATTTCCTCCCTGTTTCTTTGCAGAGGTAGACAACCCTCTAACTGTGAAATATACCTTTTTCTTCCCAACGATTTGCATTCTTTTACATCAACCTACCGTCCCCAGTTTTCCCATTTATATAATGTGTGGTGAAATGCAAGAGTTACTTCCAGCACCTCCTGCCTGGGCGGTGCGGATGGGGACACTGGGTGGCTGCTCAGGGGACTGGATTCCTCCTGCTTTTGAACTGTGGATCTGTCCCTGGGCTGGCATAAGCGCAGTAACCGAAATCTTTAAAAATATTTTCCCTTCTTCAGTAGGTAGAACCATACCCCTTTCCAGAGTATTCTGGCTTTCCAAAGCCTTCCTAGGAAAAGGCTTACTGGCTGTTTAAGTCCCAGGTCACAGCTGCCCTCTCACCACAGCTGAACTATGCGAGTGGTTAGAAGCTTATGGTCATATACGGCATGTTTGTAAAGCAAGCTGTAATGGATGGATCTGCAAATGAGCGGTGTCTTTAATGATCCTTGCCCTGTTGCCCCAACAGGTACTTGGGCTGGAAAACAGGCACCTGCCCTCTCCAATTGTCCCAGTACAGGTTCGGCATTTCAGGTGGGCGAGAGATGAGCAAGTGATTTGTGTCACTCTCACTGCATCTGATTTCACGCCCTGATCTGAGGGTTTGTTTTTCCTACGGGGCTTTATCGCTTGGAAATTACATGGGATTTGTACTTCGTGAGGGAGATTCTGGGAATAGAGTCACATACCCAAAGCTGGCGTCAGCACCGCAGTTGGCTTGCTGAGCAGCACGAGTAATGACAGGTTTAATGATGTGAACGTCCGTATTCAGACAGTAATGTCCCGTGCCATGTTCTCTTTTTACAGTGATTTTAAGTCAGCAGTTCCTGGTGGGGGGAGGGCAGTAAAATCACAGCCACATTCTGTATTCTCACCTCCCCTGGCCTGAGTGGGTGGCCAGCATTGCAGATCGTGACTTGGGAAAGTAAAGCGCAATCAGGCAAAGTGTGTATGCTTCAATTAGACCTCTCCAGGCAGATAAAACTCCAAGCAGGGGGTCAATTTGTCCATCACTTTCTGTTCAGGTCCTTAAGAAAATGGAGAGAAGAATATATTCTGGGCTGAGATATCTGGATGGCATTGAGTAGGTTTTGTCATGGTGGCTTCCACATCCATGGTGTTCTGGGCCACGGGCAAGTCTCAAGATGCTAGTATTGCACCTTTCATTGCCTTGTGTCTGAGGCAGACCCCCGTGAGAGCAGCCCAGCAAAAGCGAGTGTCCTTTCTGCCGCCTTTTATTGTGCCCTGAGCATTGCCCGAAACGAGAGACACAACTTCCCCTCTTGCTACTATTCTTGCGAGGTTTGGTGTTGTTTATTTTTTTTGTTCTCCATCAGTCGCATGTGCTTTCCCTCTTTCCTTTCCTAAGGCCGAGCAGAGCCAGCCAAGAAGCTGCATGTTGCAACTGTTGTGACTGTTTCTGATGCTGGAAAAGCAATACCCAAGGAAAGAGGCCAACACTAGCAAAAATGTGTCAGGTTTCAGGGCTGCTGATAGGGTGGGGAAAGTGTCTGTCTCCCCAGCAGCCAAATCACAAATGACCGTTGAAATCAAGCAGTGATTTCTATTTTTATTCGTCATTTCTGTCTACTTTCCCTTGCATTCATCATAGCTTTTTGCACAAAAAGAAAGCAAAAGCCTATTGCTTGTACTGCCTGGGGAAAGCCAGGGATCTGGGCTTTTTTTGTGGAGCCTCTGTCCTTTTGTGGGACCAAGAACAGAAGCAAGGACATCAACTTCCCCTGTGGATCACATGGCAGACTAAACGCCTACAATATGGGCTAACTCTCACAATCTGTTTGGGTTTTTTTCCACTTCACCTGGATCAAAATATTAAGTCACTTTTTCTCCTTGTGGCTCTGATCAATAAACATCAATGCTTCGGTAAGAGTCTGAGCATGAAGGGCCCCAGAGATGGTAGGAGGGCTGGAGCCCCTCTGCTGTGAGGACAGGCTGAGAGAGCTGGGGGGGTTCAGCCTGGAGAAGAGAAGGCTCCGGGGAGACCTTCCAGCCCCTTCCAGTCCCTAAAGGGGCTCCAGGAAAGCTGGGGAGGACTCTGAGTCAGGGAGGGGAGCCACAGGACGAGGGGGAAGGGTTTTACACTGAAAGAGGGGAGATTGAGATGAGATAATCAGGAAGAAATTCTTTGCTGTGAGGGCGGTGAGCCCCTGGCCCAGGTTGCCCAGAGAAGCTGTGGCTGCCCCATCCCTGGAGGGGTTCAAGGCCAGGCTGGACGGGGCTTGGAGCAACCTGGGCTGGTGGGAGGTGTCCCTGCGCGGGGCAGGGAGGTGGAATGAGATGATCTTTAAGGTCCCTTCCAACCTAAACCATTCTAGGATTCTATGATTCTATGAACTTTACCATGTGCTTTTATTCCAAGAGTTGCAAAAACCTCTAAGCTGTGTTGTCCCAGCAGTGGGCTCACGGTCACAGTTTTGGGTACAGCTGCACAAGCAAATACAGGTACTGCAACCTGTCCCTCCTCCTTTTTCGGTCACTTTGTGGCAATCACTGTTCCAAAAGGCCTTCACGAAGTAGTTTTTCCTCATTTCTGTGGTCCGCCCCAGCTCGTTTATTCCATCTAAATTAACAGCAACGCTATGCTTAGAAAAAACAACCCTCTGCCTTGTGACTTTCTCTCGCGCTGCTCCCCTTTCTCTCGCATCCAGCTTTTTCTCTTTATGTGGCTTGTGGATGCTTTGGCTGATGGATGTGCTGCCGAACAATACCCATCTCTGTGTCTGTGCTCAGCATGATTAAAACACTCCCCCCCTCCCCAGCTCAGCTCCCGCTGCTGCTCACAGTTTTGGTGGTGCCCTCTTCCTCTGATAAGAAGATCGTCCCCTTCATGGGTTCACGCTTGAAAACACTCTGCTCAGAACAGCCAGGAGAAGCTCCTTGTTTTCACCTGGTGCCTGTTATAAATCAGTCGATAGTGTTCAAGTGGAAGGACTCTTTGGCTTGATGTGAATTCATTAGTAAGCTTTTCTCAGGGTTTGATTCAGTCGAGGCAGCAGGAGCCTTTCCAGGAGCTTCCATGTGCTTCGGGACCAGCCCCTCTTAGTTTATTTATTTCACTCAACTGGTGGTGCCTGAGGCACCTCTAGCAGCTGCCCTCTCCACCCTGGGGACAACGTGGGGTCTTCTCTCCCTCCTTCACCCCATCCTTGCTGTGGGTTTTCCTACAGCCACGTTGCAAAAGTCACAGCAGGCTTTTTGCAGCCGTCCCCATCCAGTGCCCTGGAGGCACGAAACTGGTGGAGGAAGGGTTGCCCCACATCGAGCACCCAGCCCTCTCACCACCTCCGCTCCTGCGAGTTGAGACGAGGGATCCCAGGAGGAGGGAGGGCAGGTCCTCGGTGCCAGGGGACGGCAGGACGAGGCGATGCAAACAGCAAATACAGTCACCGTGAAAACAAACCTCTTCATGCTGCGGATCAGCACAGATCATGAAAAGCATCTCCATACAGCCTGCTCCTTCCTTAACCCCCCAGCAACCCATCAGAGACTACCTTAGTGTATGTAAAAAGATGACTCTAGGCAGCAAATTTTGGGATTCACAGAATCACATAATCCCAGACTGGCAGGTGTTGGAAGGGACATCATCTCGTCCAACCCCCCGCCAAAGCAGGGTCACCCAGAGCAGGTGGGACAGGAACGCGTCCAGGCGGGTTTGGAATATCTCCAAAGAAGGAGACTCCACGGCCTCTCTGGGCAGCCTCTGCCAGGGCTCTGGCACCCTCAAAGGAGAGAAGTTTTTCCTCATGTTGAGATGGAATTTCCCGTGTTCCAGTCTGTGCCCGTTGCCCCTTGTCCTGTCGCTGGGCACCGCTGAGAAGACCCTGGCCCCATCCTCTTGCCGCCCGCCCTGTAGGTATTGCTGAGCACTGATGAGATCCCCTCTCCTCTTCTCTCCTCCAGGCTGAACAGCCCCAGGGCTCTCAGCATTTCGTCAGCAGAGAGATGCTCCAGTCCCTGACCATCTTCACAGCCTCCGCTGGACTCTCGCCAGTAGTTCCTTCTCTGTCTTCCAGGTCCCTTCTAGCTTCCTTCTGGGCTGATTTCAGCCTGGCAGGTGAAGCACTGCTTGGTTAATTGTTCTTTAGGATCTGAAATGGCTTTTGTATCACAATTTGATTTGCACACAATGATGCTCATTTATTCCAGATCATGCTTCCCCCCATTTAGCAACGACGTAGCTGATGATCCAGAAATGCCTGGTCAAGTTGGAACATACCTAGCATGTCCAGAAGGCTTTAATAGCTCTTAATAAATATTATTATGAACGATATAAAGGCCTTAACCGACGCAGAGCATCGCTGTGCTGGGTGTGGTGCCAGAGAGGCGCAACCATGTTTGCCCCCCAAAATGTGCAAGCTCTAAGGAGAAACTGAAAAATCAAGAAAAAGGAAGCGTTTTAACATGTTGTCAGAGAGTCAAGTGAGGCACCGAATGACAGAATGGTTTGTGGGAGGGCACACGGGACTCTTGGAGAGTCTGGATGTGAATTCAGATGAGAAGGTATCTAGCTGCTCTCCAAGTCTCCTGGCAGTGCAAACTTTGCAAAAATAACAGCTGTTCCCTCTCTCACATCTGTCTTTAGGGCCTCTTTTAAAGAAGGAGCGGGGAAAAATCTCCATGATGAACGCAGCACGACAAGAAAGGGCTGAGGGAAAGGGGCTCATGTCTCCTGCAGCCCTGCGTCGGGCCCGTCCTTCTCCTCTCTTGGCAGGAGGAGAAAGTTAACGCTGGGGAGAGAGGACATTAACGCGCAGACCTTTCAGCCGGCTCAGGGAAGGCACAACTGTGTCCGTGCTCTGCAAAAGGCAAGTTCAGACATTTGTAAGTACAGCTAAGCTGGCTGCATTTCTGTGTTAGATAAATACTGATTGATAAAAAGCTGCCAAGTGTTTAAATAACTGGCTTAGGAGTCTTTTTTGTTTTTTTTTTCCCCTGGAGTTTGCTAGTTTTTCTGCGGCAAGGCCATCCCAAGCATTTGGAACCCATCTGCAGCGACCGTGCATCCAACGTTGTCCAAAAGGACGTGATGGAGGGATCAGAGATTTAAACTTCCTGTCCCCTGGGGCTCCTTACAAGCATCATTAAAAGCAGCCTTTTCAAACTTAGGCTGTGATGATGAGACGCTGCTTTTTTTTCCCATCCCTTCTCCACATTTTCCTTTCCAGATTTGCCCACCGGCGGAGAGAACCGCTCATGGAAAGACAGCTCTTCATCACTGTTGGTAAAATGCCGGTTTTTTCATGTCATGTGGAGTCTGTGAAGTACCACTGGGAAATAATACAGCGAGTGCCTTTAGCAATCCAATAGAAATTTTAGTAATAGGTCCAATTAAAATATATCAGCACTTATCTGAGTCTCACACAAAAAATCTGTACTTTTCAGATGTACCTTTTGGTCTCTGCAGGAATCTGACTGTTTAAATGAAAGAAAAGAAATATATAAACAATGAGAACCCTCCTTTTTGTGGGATGTTTTCTTCCTAAGATAATGTCCTAAAGACATCACGTGCAGCATATATGAATGAGAAATATGTAGCAGTCCTGAGGAATTGGAACTGCACCCGAATCCTTGCTCTGCACACAGCATATAGCTTACTTTCAGTGCAAAAACTGTATCATATGGAATTTCTTGAAGGTCAATGACCGTAGATTGAAATTTTCCTATTAGGCAATGTTAATCGGATTGAGGCTGATCTAATCAAAGATGTGAGGAGTCGGCTTCAGCTCTGCTTGGCAGTGCGAAGCCTACTAATCCAAGTGCCACAGATGCTGAGACATTCCTTCATATGGCATGAGCCAAGTCCTGCAAACTGCCAAGTGCTTCCTCTGAAATTCATGGGAACCGGGAGCGTGTGGCACCTGGCAAGATCAGGCTTGCTACAAAAACCCCTTTGGAAAAGACAGGGTTTGCATACCAGAACCTGGTGTAGTAAATTGACGGTGGCCCCAGTCTCACCGTTTGCCAGCAGGAACCGAGAGCAGGATCCTGGTGTAGAAAAGCTTGTAAACCAGGGTGGGGAGTCTTCTGCCTGGAATTTCATTCATGGTCACATGGCTCCTTCTTCCACGGTTTTACAATAAAATCTTGGCTGATGTGTTAGTAAAGCCTATTTTGCCCTGAGAAAGGAAGAGGTTCCCCACCATTGCTGCTGAAAAACATCAGACCCATTGCACAACTCTGCTGGGAAACATGCAGAGGCGCTCAGCAACTAATTAGCCAGCCTGGGCCTAGACTTGGCATTGACTTTGAAAGCACCACAAGAGGACCGAACTTGGTTAAACCTTCACACCAAATCCAGACAGAGAATGGAAAAAAGCAGATTTTCCCTCTTCTACCTGTGAGTGCCACCTTTTTAAGCTCCATGGTCCAGATGCACAAAGCCAAACATGTGCTGGTGAGATATGCACCCGCATTTTAAGAGAAGGTCCCCACAGCTCACCAGCACCTCAGCTCTGCAGAAGGGTAGCTCAGATATTGCTGGAGTTGTGGTAATGGCTCGGAATCACCAGGAGTGGATGAGATCTCATGACCAAGACCGATGGCAGAACAAAAGAACCAAAGAGCAGAACAAAAGAACCAAAGGGCAGAACTGCCTTGCCAAACCTTTTTGCGATATTTCGTGTTTTGAAGCTCATCCCTTTAGGTTTTTTCCTGAAGCCAAGTTTACTGGTGTTGTCACGACAGTTTTTTTACCCATTCCTGCAGCACAACACTGCTACAAACTCTGCTTACCTGGCAGCTGACATCCTTTCTTACTGCTGATTCTTATCTGCGAGTTGAGCAAAGTACATGAAATATGCTTTCATCTCACCTGGAAGCATGTTGAGCTAAGCAGGAACTGGTTGGCCAGTGTGAGATGCAAAGGAGATTACAGGATCCTTGCGTCAGCCCCTCGCAAACAGCAGGCTGGCTGGCTGAGCCCGCAAGAAGCAATAATCAGGGATCACCCCAAAATGTTTGGTGCATCTGCTTTGCTGGGGATGTGACTAAACCTCTGGCACAGAGGTGTGGATGAACTTTGGGATGGATCCTTGGCTACTCTTCCTCCAGCGCCCAGCCGGGCCCTGGCGTGGGCAGCTGGGCTCATGCGGAACTCAGCCTGGCACTGGCTCGGTTGGGGCGACCCTGCTTCTGCAGCAGAAAGCAGATATTTTTGGGTGGTTCCTTATGGAGTCAGTGTGGATCCACATAGTGGACCCTACATTACTCGATTTTTTCCATTATCTCACCTACTCCAGGCCCCGTGAGCTGGACAATGAAATTTGATCTAATTTTGAAGACATGTAAAACAGTCTGGCACTCTGGGGCATTAGAAGTCAGTTTAAGTGATCTCTTCTTACACGTTTACTGCCCTATTTCAGCCTGTAGATCCCATTAATTTTGCTGGTTTATCCCAGTTTTTCCGGGGAAAACTTTTGGATTTTATTATCACCATATAACATGAAAGTTTGATCCAAAATCTACTCCAAATGAGAGAAATGTATAGAAGGAACGTGGCCTCTTATGATATGAGGACCTTACAAAACACAACCATGAACATTTTGTAGTAATGGCTGGTCCCAGGGCCCTACTGGGATATGATCCTTGCTTTGCTTTAGAGACACTCAAAATACAAATGCTCTTTTGGGGGTTTTCTGTAGGCTTGGATTGACTGCAAGGGGATGGAGGTCTAGAACTTAAATTTGGTGCCAGCCCTTAGCCCTTGGCATCAGAGATCAGTCTTGTCCCAGGAACTAAGTGGCACTTGGGCAGGTGTTACATGACTGGCCACGCACCACCGTTCAGTTGTATGTAAGGAGGCAGTGGTTGAAAATGGCAAATTCTCGCTGGGCACTGCCTTGCAGCTGGAGATGTGGTGAGCCACATCAAGTATAGGGTGTACCGGTGGGCAAGCTCTTCCTCATTGGCCTTACCTCTCTAAGATGAGACCCCATTTTGACTTACTTCTTGAGTTACTGGCTCCGTTTATAAAAGTGTTGTCAGCTAAGGCAAGCCTTTCTCTAGACACCTCTAAAGTAATTTTGCAAGTAGGCTTCCTGTCCTCTGCACTGAAGAAAGTTAATAGAGCTAATGTGTAGATTTTAAGTTCAAAAGTAAATATTGTGACAGTTTGATCTGATGATAGCCAAGCTTCTGGTTTTGTCAGTGCTGGGGAAGGACCTATTGCTCAGGTTCATTTTCCCTGTAGAAAACCCAACATATTTGATTCTATGAATCTATGATTCTACGATGCTATGTTTGGTAATTCTGGATCAACTCAGCATGTTCTGTGCTACACAATGCTGCCCCAGAGAAGACGTGATTTAGAGTAACCTGCTGCCTCTAGTACTACTTACTCAGTTGGACACCAGCTTTGTCACCAGACAGGTACAGATCTATAGCTGACAGACCACAGATAGCCAAGAGATGACAGTGGAAAGCAGGATACGTGGACTGTTGATGGAGTAAGGGATCATGCACGGGGCTTGTGTCCCCTCTGCAGTTGCCTCCAGAAAGTACCAGCTGAAGGAAGTGTCTTGATGGGCCATCAGCTATTTTTCAGATTGAGTATTTCTTATTAACTAATGCCTTGCAAAACATGGGCCAGAACATCTCATTCTGGAGCTGCCGCAGCCTGGCTTATAACTTGTGGTGCAGTGCAAGTGTCTCTTACAGAGCACCACCCAGCCTTGGCCTGAAACCTTCAGCAGCACAGAAGTCTGGCTTTGAAGCCTTCAATGTTTTTCTTAGTTAACTTTAACTGTGATGGCATTGATGGCTCTCCCTCAGGCGCCTGTACCAACCACATCTCATGTCAATGAACAGGGACCATGTACTTAGTGTACGTGTATCAATGTAGAGTCTCTGAGGAGCCCAGGGCTTTACAATGGTGACCACACAGATGTCTTTAAGTACGAGGAGATTGAATTGAACAGGCCTTTTAATCAGGTGGTTGCTGGCCACGATGACATGTAGCAGGACAAGGGAGCAGGGTATGACGTGGAGGTTACACACATCAGCTAATAACCAGACCAGAGCAGTTTTTGGAAGGTACCTTTACGCACGGAGTAACCCTATGAACATCTGTAGGCCCCACTGACACTCTGAATCACACTGAATGAGCCCGGGAAAGAGAGCAGGGACGCAAGCTTGGTCCTGCTGAAAAAAACCCAGCCAAACTCCAATTAGCTTCACCAGAGCCAGGATGTTACCCTGGGACACTCCGTTCTGCAAGCTGTTCTGTGCAGATGGATCTCTGATTTTGTTCGAAGCTTCACTGGTTTTCCTGGGGCTGCAGATGGCTCTGAGATCTGCTGCAGGGAGCAGGGCTGGAACAAGTGCTCAGAGGAAGAAGCCAACAAACAGTGTCTCCAGCTTGGAGGGGCTGCAGCGTGCTGTAGCTTGACCTTCTGGCTTTGTAGACCCTACACCTTCTGAAGCATCCCTGCCTGGGGTGGCTGGGCCAGAGGGTGTTACCCAGGAGTCAGGGGAAGACAGAAGCAAAGTTCAAACCTGAATGTATTGCTGAACGTGGCTTGAAATTCCCTGGAGCTTTCAAGGATGACGAGTGATGTTAAACACCCTCCCACCCTTAGAGTCCACCTTTTTCAAATGTCAGTTGGTGGAAAATAAAGTATCTTCTCGAATGCGCAGTGAAAACGTCAAAACCACTGCAATTTGGGAATATGATGCTTCCAACCCGGGCTTTCCTGGGGAAAACATTTCCCAGAAATTTTTTGACGTTACCAACCCTGGAAAAGTACTGCTTGAGCCACGAGTGGTGGTAGATCGGAAGGGACAAAAAAAAAGGAAGATGTTCTCATATGACCACGAGATGGCAGCTGGAGTCTGGGAAGTCTTTTGCAGACACAGTAGCTCCCATGGAAAACCGAGACGTTTGCCAACCCAGTTTTAAATCGCACAAGACATGAGCCTGCGTTTGGGAATATGCACCTGCGCCGCTTTGGCTTTGAACGTTTGGCCTGTGCACTCCGAGCGGGCGAGCTGCGGAATATCTGATTACCCCTTTCATTTCCCGGCTCCTCTGAGCCTTCCTCGATTAGTCAGTATCAAATAAATGGTTTAACCAATGTAATCCCTGTTGATAGGGAAACAGCAGTGCGTCTGGTTTAACGCTGCTGTTACCATCTAGTCTGCTCCAACACCTCATTCGACAGAGATCTGCAGCCAGATGCTCTGCCCGCCTTGTGCCACGACGGCTTCTGCCTGCAGTTTCTCCTGGAGCTGAACTCTTCCGCTCGTCGCTTTGAACGGCCGATTGCGCGCATTGTGAATCGGTGATTGTGTTTCGTTCCAGAAGAGACCACGTTTCGGCAGGGGTTTGAGCAAGCCCTGGGATGCCCTTCGGCTCCGCGGCGCCGTTCAGTCGGGCTCGGACTCGGCGAAGGTCTCTGGTGGGGAGCTGCTCTCACCCACGCTGCCCTCACCAAGGGTCGGGAGATGATTCGCAGGCGGAGTTAAACACCCCTCACCACTGGCAGCGTGAGGCCCAGGATTTCTCAAGCCTTCCAAAGATCCTCACGGAGGCCAGAGAAATGTGAACTAGGAAGTGGAGGTTTAGGACAGAAATTCATTAACTTGGCAGAGGAAAGGAATGAGCATTTGCATAGGTGGATTTTTAAGACCACAGAAGCAGCACATGTGGTGGTCAAGGTAGTAATTTGGAAGCCCTGCTGTAAAGCCGTTTGGGCTAGAGCCAGCGTACGTCAAAAGTGTGGATGCGTTTGGCTGCTTTCCCCAGAAGTGACAGCATGGTACGCTCCATCCCCGCCTTTCTCAGCTGCTCAGCATATGCCAATGCCGCACGGGAATCCTGTCCTTCGCATAATGGAAAATATGCTAATATTCCCATATTTCTGCCTGTGGGAGATCTCCACATGGTGTGCAGCTACCACTGCCCGTCTTTGCTCGGTCCCAGCTCCGTATTTCCCTGTTGAGCCCTTGTTTTCCCAGTTGGGGTGGTGATAATCATGACACAGACTGCTGCGGCGCCAAACAATTTCTCAGCTGAGGGAGGCAACAGCACCTGCCCTTCAGAACCACCTTGAAAAACAAAATAAAAAGGTATTCAGGTTATGATTTGTGTTATTGTGGCACTCTGAGATGCTGGTTGACACAATTGGACCTAGAGGAGGGTGGAATGATTCACCCACACCTCAAGCTAGGTAGCCCCTAAAGCCTGGTACCCCCCAAGTCCATGATATCTCCTACCAGAAGAAAACGTACCTGCTTCTCCTCCTTGTACCACCTTGCTTTGACATCCCATGAGCAGATATTTCCTAGGAGCTGTCACGCTTCTCGCAGCAGCAGGAGGGATTTCTTGGCAATCGGGAGATGGTGGGAAACAGTCACGGTGGGAACACTGAAGAGAACAAGAAGGAAATTGTTATCGGCCACGGAAAGAAGGTGAAGAGCCATCGCAGTGATTTCTGCCCTTCTTGAATGGTTTGGTTTGTGGAATGGAAACTACCACCGCTCTGGGTGGATTTGTTTGGTGAGCTTTCCTCTTTCTTAAGAGCGTAAGCTTATTTTATAGGACAGGGGAACACAGCCAGCTATGAGCTGTTAGCTTCTTTTTTCCCTGACCTATCGTGAGTTATTTACAAAGGTTTAGACCGAGTTAAAGCAAAGACGAATTTCTGAGCCTGCTGGCTAATATCTTGCAGCTGCTCTTCTGAGGCCTGATCCAAAGCCCAGTAACGTTACCAGGCACCTTCCCTCTGACATCAGGGGGCATTAGGATGGGATTTATGCATTTGGCAGAGGTTTTCCAATCATTTATTTAAACACTGGAGCAGCAGTGATTCAAGTCAGGTTGAGGGTTCAAGATTTGAGCTCTCTTGAGTGCCGAGTCTTGTGGGTTTGCATGTTGTTTATAAATGGGGCCCTAACATTGTGAATGATAAGGTCCTCATGAGAAAAGGACAATTCCTGCCCTACCCTTTCCTCAACTTCAAAGCTGTTGTATCCCAGTGACGTCCCCTTGCTGTCCCTGGGGCTCCGTGGGCTCATACACTGATGGATTCACACTGCTCCTGTCCCACTGCTTTGTGAGGGCTATCTATAACCAGCAAGCCCTTGGACACAGGCAGACATCAGCTTCTTGAGATGCTTCACCTGTGCAATCTGAGGCATTGGTTGTGCGTTTCTCGATATTGAACTGGTTTTGCAACCAGGAGCTTGGATGCCAACTGATGTACCATGCAGAAGAGGGAATGAAGAGAACAGGAAAGCGATTGCACTTGAACACTTTCCACCACGCAAAACTGCCATAACTGTGTGTGACTTATTTGTGTTCAGCATGGATTTGGCAAACGAGTGGGTGAAAGACTTGGGAGGACCTCCTGGTTTAAGACACTTGGGCATGTAAAGAGCAGCTCCTTCACGCAACGTGCTTTCTTGAAGCTGTTGGGGCAGCCGGGTGCTTTTCAACCACTAGTATCTGTCTTTTGTTGGGATGTCACTTCTGCAGCCTGGCTAAGGGAAGCGCTTGCACAACTGCCATCCTTTGGCCCAGCATGCAGAAGCTGGGCTCCTATGGGTCCTGCCCAACCAGAGGCGGGCTTGCAGCTATGCCCCAGTTGTGGAGAGGCCTCGGGATCATAAACAGAGCTGAAAATTGGGACATCCCTGAGAGTTTGTTTCCATAGTCATCCCCAGCCATAAATGCCAGGGCTGTGATGTAGAAATCACAGCCTCCAGATTTCTTCCTGGCGGATGTCCGGGTCCTTTTCTCATCGCACTCTCTCAGTTTCTCAGTGCCCGTTTGCAAATTCCTGTGCGCACCACGGGATGAGCACGTAAACCCAGGGTCTGTGGCGGGCAGGGTTGTGCCACCCAAAGCAATTTAGAGGAGCTGAAATGAAGAGGAGGAAACAGACCCATTCGTAGCCTCTCTAGGAAACTGCCATCAGTCGATTTCTTCTCTGAAGATGTGGCCTTCGGTGCCTCTCCCTCATCTCTTTCCAGCAGCAATATGTAGCAAGATAAATCAGTGTTTTCTCAGCAGTGACCACAGAGCGAAGTTCCCGGCGTGGAAATGGCACCTGCATCATGGTCCCCTCGGCCATCGGAGGAGAGTGCGCTCCTGCCATCTCATGGACGTCTTGGAGAACAAGCAGGAATTTCTTAACAGGAAGAGGGGATTATGATGAATTTTTCTTCAAATCTATTTCAACAATTGAGAATTTAGCTAAGTATTAAATAGATTAATATTTTTTTTTTTTGCCTTTATGCAGGCTTTTGATTATGCAGTTGTCGTAATGAACTCAATGTGGTTGTTTCCGATTTGGCCCTGTAGCATCTGGCAGGGAGCCTCCGTCTGAATGCGAGTCTTGCTGCATCCAGATTTGATTCCTTTTCCTTGGCACGGCTTTCCCTCCTGCTGATGGAAGCTTTAAAGAAAAAAAAAAAATACCATGACATCTGAAACACTGCCAAAAAACATCAACATGCTTTCTGGCTGCCATCTATTGTGCAATGCAAACCTCTTAAGATTTAATATTTCTAAAACTGCGGTGCACCTGCTTGCAAGAAAAACTACCTTGTCACATGATGACATGTTTTGTTAAATCATTTTTTTATTTATTTATTAGCTTCAGAATGCGGGTTTCTTCCCTTTCTCTCCCCTTTTTCCTCCTCCACCCCAAGATTTCTCCATGAAATAATACTTTCTCCTAGAACTGTATCTGTAATTATATGATGCATTTCCCACCCTCCGGTTTTGAAAGATCCTTGTCTTCTGTCTATGGTGGGAGTTCCGATGACTGGGTGCATTTGGTTGTGTCCTGGAGGCAGTGCTGCCCGCTGTACCCCAGCACCAGATAGACCCCAGCTTGGCCCAACTGGGAGATTGCCAGCGCCTGCAAGGTCACACTGGTTCAACCAGCTCTTCACTACCCACCGCCGGACTGAAGAGGGCTCTGCTGTCTGGCCAAAGCGAGCCCTCCTGGCTGCCACAACAGAAAGTTTCTTCTCCTGTTTGATTTTTTTTTTTCAGTTGTTTTTCAAAGTAGATTTCGGCTCCACAGGTGCTTTGTTGGGGTGGGAATCTGAGACGGAGCTGGATGTCGCAGGTGGGCTCGGGTGGGCCAGGAGAGCTCGGAGTGGAGAAGTCTCCTGAAAAACATGTGGGCTCCCTTCATTTTGCTCCCACCTGGTAGATCAAAGTATTGCTCAGCGATAACGTCTAGCAAGTCGCCTTCCAGGTGTCACAGAGATAAGGTGCTTTGCTCAGGTTACACTTACCTGTTGCTAGCGCTCGCTGTCACCACAGCAAGCACAAACAACACGCGCTCACTTCGGGGATCATTCTTGAAAGACCTTTTGCTAGTTTTCAGTGGGGTGGCAGCATGGTCTTACCTCCATCTCCCTTTGCCCAATTGTTTTTCAAGATCCTTCATGCTTTTTGTGCCTCTAGAAGGTGACACAGAGCAGGGAGTTCTCCACAAATAACCAAAAAGCCATGTTGTTTTGCTTCACCCAATATCCAGCAACCTGGCCCATGAGGCAGCTGGGACTCTGGAGTCTGTTGAGTTACAGTACCACGGATCCCCACCACCTTCATGGCGACCGTTTTCTTCATTGCATTTGCCTGTTGCACAACAGCAATGAGCAGAGAGCCCCTGGGGGACAAACACAGCCTCTTTCCTTGCATGTTTGGGCCCTTTCTGGAGTGTTTAAACAGTTGAAGCCATGGTGGGAGCCTCTCAGGGGAGTGTAGGAGCTCTGGGCATCTGTCCCACGGCCGCTGAGCTCCTGGCTTACTCTGGCCTGTCAGCTCCTTCCTCCCACAACCCACAAACTGCTTTTGATTCTCCACAACTAGGAAGGCAAAAGTGCTTGTTCAGGTTTCTTCCCCTCTCTGGCTCCCTGGCCTTTGGGAGAAGGATCGTGAGGAGCTTTTGGGTTGGATGCCTGTAGCTGCTCCAGCTGAAAAAAAAAAGGTTCCCCGTTGCTCTGAGGTGCTCCAGAGGGAGGATCTCAGCAGCTGAACATGGTGACTGTGGGTTCATTTAGACGGGTCAGAAATAGCAGTCTTTTCTCCACCGGTTTTACAGATGAGAACCTGAGACACAGAAGGCCAAGGAGACTTGCCCAAGGTCCTGCAAGAACCCAGCAGCAAAATTTGGTGTTCCAGTCCCTTCTGTGTAGGCATAAGCAGATTCCAGTGTCTGATCCCTAGCAGCAAACTGAGGCAAGGAGGAGTTCACACTGCTGCTCTGAGCCTTGTGTCTGTGTCACCGGCCCCTGTGATATTTAATTAGAAGAGGAGGACATGGGCAACCTCTTCCTTGCTCTTGGCTGTGAGCTGTCGTAGGGGTGGGTGGCAGCTTGCGGTGACAGACAGATGCGCCAGGCTACCAAACCACCTGGTGCTTTCAGCAGCTGCCGAATAAATGGAGGCTCAGCAAAGTTTGTCAATATTTATCCTTTCTGCATATAGGAGATGAGTGTTAGCTAATTACAGGCTGTACCACCACAGACAGGCAGGCTCTGGTTGCGCGGAGCCGGGCTTGCCAAGTGTCCTCATTGATGTTGCCTTCATCAGCTGTTCTTGCTAGTAAATCAGCCACTGCAGCTCACTGTTTGCCTCTGTGGAGGGGCTGGGAATTATCTCAAATTGCTGCAGACGTTCTCATGCAATCCAGAAGAGCATGGCCATACAGAGATCCCTGTAGGAGGAGGGAACTTACTCTGCAGTGGTCTGAAAACCACACTGGACCTCCGGAGAAATGCAGCCTAGCCTTGTTCCTGAGACCATTTCTTTGAGTTGGCCAAATTCTCTTGCGCAGGCTGAAGCTGACCATTTTTGCCCCAAGACAGCCCTTCCCGTTGTCTCCTCCATAAACGTGGAAAGGCTCTGCCTGGGTCCATGCTCAAGGCATGGCTGTTTGGTGTATTTAAGGGTCTGGAGATAACATATGCCTAGACGTGACTAAAGCGTCTGCTTTCCCCATGACCAGCTTTGGCCCCCCAAAAGACCTCCCAACTTCTCCCTTCCCCCTACTTGTGGAGAGCATGTTCTGCTGCTGCTGGTGGGGTCGGGACAGGTTGGGTTAGTGGGTGCTCTCTCTTTCCGTCCCATGGATGTAAGGCTAGCTCCTCTGCGGGCTTGTTGGCCCTGAATCAGTGCCCTCACATGACAGTGCGCAGAAGGGAAGATCTCCCCTCCTGCCTTTTCCATCCTGCGCTTGAGCAGACACAACATTTCTCTTTGTTTGCCATGGAACAGCACAGGTCCCCGTTCCCATATTGTGAAGCCCTCTGCCATAAATCAGGCTGATAGGTTTATTCTCTACGTAATGGGAAATTATGACAAATGCAGCTGTATAATCTAGTTAGTAACTCACCATAATGACTACTTCTGGGGTGATTTATGGGTTTTGTCATATGTGAGCTTTCAGAACATTAGAGATTACATTTTTCACACTTTTTGTTGGAATCTCAGTTTATTAGACTTTACTGCGGCATTAATCACTTGCAGTACAACCCCGGACTTCACAAATGTATCAGATCAGCATGAAAAAGGCAGAGAAAACAAGAACTGTTGTGAATTAATGAGCCGGGTAACACATGTCTCACAACCAGTGATGAAACAACCTGTGTTCTTCTTCAGGCTGCAACAGAAAGCTCTGAAGTTTGTGATTTTTTTTCACATAACGCGAGCGGCAGCGAAGAACTGAAATACCACAGCCAGGCTTAAAACCTGAAAGATCTGTGAGGCTGAGTCTATTCTAATTAATGGTAAAATGATGTGTGAATCTGTCCTAAATGTTCAAATAAAGAAGATTGATTCCTAGTTATAATATGGCTTATAAGCAAAACACTAGGATTATATAGGAGAAACGCATGTGTCGTGAAACAACCGATAAATCAGAGAGACAGTTCCAAGGTCTACTGTGAAGGTCTGGGAAACGTTCAGCGTTGCCATCTATGGAGTCTGGTGCAGGATAAACCAGACCAAAAGTCCATCATTACCCAAATCGCTTTGGTTTATGCTGTTGGGTTTTTTTTTTTTGCAAGAGGCCCATTCAGATAAGGCTTTATAATACTCCAGGAAATATGTTGGAAAGGTCACCACGATCTATCAAAAATAAGCAGAGGGGGGTGATGCAGCATGTTCCCTGCAGTGGACAGAGGGAAGGCCTGTTTTGGGGTAAATCATCATGGCTCAGGGAGGTGGCTCACACCTCAGCTCAAACCTTGGCTGGCAAAAGCCTTGGCACATACTGATGGGCAGCGGCACCCATCTGGCTCTGGTTTTTGGTGGGTGGGTAAGATGATCCGCAGGTAGTGAGGAGTATCTCTGTTCCCCGAGCACCTGGAGAGCTGCAGACACTGATAACTGATAACGGCACCGGCCAGGGAGGTGACCTGGGGTTGGTGAACTAGTCCTGGTGTCTCCTTTCTACTGCTGCTTTCTGCTAAAGATAACAGCCTGTTACCAAGCTCTTCTTGCTGAGGCGATAGATGACTGGTGAGATTCGGTGCTGGACATCCCTGGTTTTGTCTGCACTTCTCTGCTCAGCACCAGGAAGGATTTGGCCAGAATGGAGGGATTTGGGGTCTTAGAGCTGGAGCTGAGATGGGCGGCCAAGCAGAGCAGCTGAAGGTGTCACAAACCGTCTGCCAAAATACAGCTCTGCTCTGTTAGTGCAAGAAGGGGATACTGAGCCCCACCGTGAGTGTACTGATATCAATGATATCAATGGGTACAGTGGTGGTAATCAATGGAAATGTGGCGGCAACAGTGTTCAGGGCAGCATATCTTCAGAGGAGAGGTCCTTCCCTGGGTTGAGCTTCTTTGGATACTCAGGGAACAGCTCAGGCACAAATGTTTGCATCTTCTGTGTGCCAGGGCTGCTTTCTTAACCCCTTTCCCCTTTACTACAGGACTACCAGAGACATGGGGCCACACAGTCCTTCAATCCTCCATAAAACTGATAATCCCATCATAGGTCATGGTAACCCTCCATGGCTGCAGACTCCATGGATGATGTGGTGTTGGGTCTGTGCTGGGAGAAGAGAAGGTGTAAAATTAAGCTCTTGAGATTGGTTGGTGTCCTGGAAGCTGGCCAGGCCCCACCTAACCACAGTTCTTTGGCCGACTGAGCTCATGGCAACTTATTGGGCTGTGTATGGACAGTCATCTGTGGAAATGTAGACGTGTGAATGACCATCGATGGGCATGAAATGTGGCCTCATAGTAGAAACAGCTGGGCTGAACATTCTTTGTAACAGGCCACAACTATGAATCTTTGGTGTCAGGAGCAACAGACTCCATCCTTCATTAAACCAGAACCGCTTTTTTATTATTTTGAGGAACACAACTGACCTTTCTTGTTTATTTTAGTATCATTTTTATTTCATCTTGTTTGGGTAGTACAGGACACCCAGTGCATGAGAAGCATGAAATATTAGATATTGCCGGAGTGTGGCATCTGCAATTAGATGTAAATGTTGTTCAATCTCCTTTTGAAGATTCGGAGATGTGGGAGTCGGAGGCTCAGGTCCTTCAGTGACTGGCAGCAGATGGGAGACCCGCACAGCCATAGAGGGTGACCTATACCATGGCCAGATCTTCCCCATCAGGTAAAAGCAACTTTGCTTGTTGTTTTGATTTTTAAATCCACAAAAGGAGACAAAAGTGTGTTTCCATCTTCAGTTTGATGCAGGCTGGGAAAGACTTTTTCCATGAGTTTGATGCACCCGTTCCAGGCTTCAGGCGTGGATGTTGGTCCTGAGCAGATACAGCTCTGCCTGGCAGGAGGCCTTGGCAGCTTGGGTGCAATCCGGTGCTGCCTGTGCAGAAGTGAGCGGCTTTGAGCTGCCCCAGAGGGGCTGGGAGAGGCAGCCCTGCAGGGCGGGCAGGCAGCCGAGGGCATGAAGGCAGGGCTGGGAGCATCACTTGTGTCCTGCTAGGAAAATGCGGTGGCAAGAGGGTGAAGGCAAGTAAGGAGACAGATCCAGTTTTTGGTGGCTTTTTGGCCGTCTAGATTGAAGTGGTCAATGTGGCGAATGTGAAAAAGTGAAAATTTCAATGGATAAACCTCAGCGAGTCCCATTTTCTGCAGCTCTAGGATGATATCAGCAGTGTCTCCATGGAAACCCAGGCATGAGGCAAGCAAGAAGAGCATCACTCTAGTATCACCTTGAGCCCAGGGGACCAGACTGCCCCACTGAAGCCTGTCTCACTGTTGCCTGCCCCTCTGTGCAGTACTCAGCACAGCCAGATGCAGGGGCTGGACAAGGTCCTTCACCAGCTCAGCCCTCCTCTAGCTGTCCCAGGCCAAAAATACGGTCAAATCCCAGGCTCAGCCTACGTGATGTGGCAGAGATTTTGGCCTTGATCACCACAAGCATACGATGGCCAGTCACCTGTCCTCAGAGAGGCTGTAGGCTTTGCATCCAGAAGTGACCTATGGATGGAGGATGCAGGACATCGACACAGGAGAAAACCCAAAAAAACACCTTGCAACATCAGACCCTTAAGTCTAAGCAGTCTGGCGGGGGCCAAATCCAGCTCAGAGCTTCTCAACCTGTGCCCATTGGTCCTCAGGAGGAGAGTTGAGGCAAGGCTGGGGAGTGGGAGAAGATCTTGGTGCATGGCTGCATGCACATCTCAGCTCTCCCTCGGTGGCAGCCCACTGGTCTTGTGGTCCTCTTGCACAGGCAGGGACGCCCGAGCTGCTTTGGGCAGCTGCCTGGTTTTCCTGTGTCTCAAGCTGGCCTGGCTGGATGCTCTCAGCTCCGATGCGGTCCGGAGGAGAGAAAACAAGAGGCATTCCTGCCGTGAGAGGGGGAGCGCAGGGAGCGGAGCCGTCACACAGTGCCGTACATCATGTCCCGCTGACAGATACTGGCTGCAGCAAGAGGCTATAAACCAAAAATAGCCCCTTCCCGCACGCATGAAATGAATAGACGGGAAGGCGTATGTGTGCCCAAATCTCCATGTCCTGTGCTGTGTTGTGCCCCAGCAGAGAAGCTTGGCATTGGGAAAAAGGGTGCACCCGCCTGCCCCCTGGGAGCAGGGTGGATGTGGCATGGCTCGTGCAAAGGTGCTGGCCTGGCCTGATCCTACATGTCCATACCGTGTGTCCCGGCTTGGTGTAGGCCACCTCTTGGTCTGCAGAATCATGTGGATTTCCCATCTTCTGCCACCTCTGGGGCCTGTCCCCATCATCACTGACAGCTTCTCCTCCTGGAAGGTGTTGCTAATCACAGAATCATAGAACAGGTTGGGTTGGAAGGGACCTTAAAGATCATCTAGTTCCACCCCCTGCCCCGGGCAGGGACACCTCCCACCAGCCCAGGTTGCTCCAAGCCCCGTCCAGCCTGCCCTTGAACCCCTCCAGGGATGGGGCAGCCACAGCTTCTCTGGGCAACCTGGGCCAGGGGCTCACCACCCTCACAGCAAAGAATTTCTTCCTCAGATCTCATCTAAGTCTCCCCTCTTGCAGTGTCAAACCCTTCCCCCTTGTCCCATGGCTCCCCTCCCTGATCCAGAGTCCCTCCCCAGCTTTCCTGGAGCCCCTTTAGGGACTGGAAGGGGCTGGAAGGTCTCCCCAGAGCCTTCTCTTCTCCAGGCTGAACCCCCCCAGCTTTCTCAGCCTGTCCTCACAGCAGAGGGGCGCCAGCCCTCAGATCATCTTCGTGGCCTCCTCTGGCAACTCTTCCTATGCAATGTTTTACCTCTATTTTTTATGCATCACAGAGCAAAACGTCCCCATTTGGCTTGCTGGCCTCTTGCTGTTCCTCTACTGAAAGTGTGTTTCTCCCCTGCTTCTTCCCCTCATCTTTCTTGGGGGAAACCTGCCTTTTATTTCCAGCTAGGGAAAATGGAGACCGCTCGTCATCCCCAGCCCTGAACCCTGGGGAGTGGGAACATACGTGGTTGCCTAATGCTGTTAAAGTTGCTTTCTCCCCATGCCCATGGCTCCACGTCTCCGTCTGCTCCTAGCCCAGGGGTGCTGGGTGACCTCCTGGGGAGCCATGCACAACGAGTGGAAAATTAGGGGTGAACTAACGAAAAGGCTGCGTTGCAGCTCAAGCCGATGGATCTGCTCCGAGGTCAAGGAACTGTCGCTTTTGCCAGCAAAAAGAGCCCAGATGTTTTTCAGTTTTCACAGGCCGGCTCGCCGAGTGCAGGTTAGCGCTATCGAACCGCACGTTTGCGGTGGGGGGGACCCCCTCTTTGAAAAGTCCCTGGCACAAAAACACACGCCATGGAACAGGAGGTCGGAGCGCTGAAGTGATTTAAGAGCCTTTGCTCCGACTCAAGGATCTTGAAGGGGTCTTCGTGTTTGTTGTGTTTCTGGGTTCTGATATCAATGAGAGAATTAAATCATTATACTAAAACATCAAAACACTAATGCTTTGTTTTCATTGGCACGAACCAAAATGATCTAACTCAAAAGCCATGAAATATCAGCCTTTTTTTTTTTTTTT
>VYZM01002779.1:122400-174106 GCA_013398915.1 Dromas ardeola
TTTGCCAATGAATAATAAGATCTCTGGCTTCTTGTGATAGTAAATTTAATAATGTCAGTGATTTGAAAGGTTTGAGTCCTAAACGTGAAGAAATGTGTTTTACCCCCTCCACCCTCTGCCTTTTTCTCGGCCCCCCCCCTACTACTGTCAGGAAGTTTTGTGGTAAATAAACCAAAATGTGTAGATTAGAGCCCATCGGTCTCATATACCAGGTGAGTGCCAAACTCTACATACCCGGTGCAAACCTCCATCTCCCAGGTGGTCTGAATTTGCTTATAGCTGGGTCCTGTAAGCAGATTTAATATTTCATAAGCACTGCTCCATCTCATGCCTATATTATTGACACCACATGGAAGTCAGGAAATTGGTTCTTTCTGGGAACAGTTTGCAGAAATATGCAGCCTGTCAGCTCCTTTCTCATGGGGTGCATTAACAGAGGGGCTCGCAATTACAAGTAATGAACCTTCTCCAGATGTCTGCAGTGACTCAGCTCCAACTTTATCTTCAACGTACGAGATGGACTTGACAAGACGGATTATTTGTGGATATAATATAATAACTTTGCAGAACGTGGAATTCCCAATTATTGCAAGGCAGGCGAAGTATTCGGTAGGAGAGGGAACGCCAAGGTTTATCCACTGGATAAACAACAACAACCAAAAAGGAAATATGCCGTGCCATTTCCCCCCCTTGAAACTACAAATGTTCCCATGCTGTTTTAATTCTTCCTCTTTACGATACCGTTTATGTTACACACATTAAAGTTAAGTCATGTCTTTAATAAGATGGAAACTGGAAGTGAGATTTTGAAGGAAACTGAGCTCGGCGTCCTAAATTTACTCTGCGCTTGGAGAGCACAGAAAAACAACAGAAAGGATGGGATATACCAAAGAAAGCAATTTTAATTGTCATCTTCCATGGAAAATTGAATCCAGTCATTCCCCACCGCTGTGAGTGCCAACGTACTGTGCTATATATGGCTGGGTGCTTATTTTAGCAATTCAGCTGTACAGAAAAAGTGTAACCCAAGCGAAATTTCTTGAGTAAAGTTCTAGCTGCAAATGATGCATAGGGTTTCTTGGGTTATAAATTTTAAACTGGGTATTTCAAGGCCTGCATCAAATAATTGGGACAAATCTGTTTTACTTCGGGTTTGATTAAGAGCGATAATTTCACGCTAGTGCCCTCCGAAGGCATACTTGTCAGGCGTGGATAAAGAGATGCTGAATTATCTTTCTTTTAAATCACAAGTCTCCTGGTACCCGAGTTGTAAGACTGGGGTCTCCTTGGGGAAGTATTTGTATATCTTCTTGGGCTGAGCTGCAGGTTTGTTTGATGTGGATCTTCAAGATAAAATTACTGCGCTCCAGATGTTACAGTTTAAATGTTTGTACATAGGGATTTCCTTGGTTGTTGGGGAGAGGAGACTCAAAACAGACTCGATCATTCATGCATCTATTTCTAGCACATGCTTTGCTATGTTTGAGGAGGCGAATGTCAAGAGGAGCTTTTATAAACAGGCCTTTCTTTCTCAGAGCACAGTTTGTTTACCAGGTAATGGTCGGCACAGGCTTCTTCAGCGCTAAGGGCAAACTGTTGATTTAAACTATCACGCCTCTCCCACCAGCTCCAAAAACCTTCCTGTCTGGTTGGGATGAGAAAATAAAGGGGGAAATTCTGCTCCCTACCTGCTGCCTGCCACGGGTGAGATGTGCTCTGCCTGCATCCCCGCCGGCTGCCGTTGCAGCTTCTGCGGTGGCTTTTGCCACCAGGCGTGGGAAAGGCTGAGCTCCAGGGATGCTGGACCCTGCCCGGCCCCGCGTTCACAGAATCATGGAATTGTCTAGCTTGGAAGGGACCTTTCAGATCATCTAGTCCAACCATAAACCTAACTCTGACAATCACTAAACCATGTCCCTCAGCACCAGGTCTGCCTGTCTTTTAAACACCTCCAGGGATGGTGCCTCCGCCGCTTCCCTGGGCAGCCTCTTCCAAGGCTTGATAACCCTTTCAGTGTAAAACTTTTTCCTAATATCCATCCTTAACCTCCCCTGGTGCGTTGTGTTGGTCTGAGAAACCCGCTCCCCTCCCTGCTGCAATCAGGCTCTTTGCTCCCCCCGGGGTCTCCTCGTGCTCCCCCCGTGCCCTCCCTCTGCCAGCCCCGTGCCATGTGCTGCCTGTCACCAGGGCAGTTTGGGGACCTGGATGGGAATGAGGGCAGCTGCCTGGCCTTTTGCTGGCTGCATTCTCTGCCCTGCTTCGGTCTTGCAAAACAAAATGCAGCCAGGACACCGAATTTTAAAATGCCAAACACTATACCATCAGTCAGATGATAGGAGGGAAAGACCGACGTTATGGGTTTCTCTCCAAGAAGAGCTCTCCCAACAGCTGTTGGCACCTGTTGGGAAACTAGTATTTATTTGGGAAGGAGCAGAGATCTTCCCATGTGGTTTTGTGCCAGGGAGGAAGCAGCGGGGCTGCTTTGCTACCCTGAGTCTTCATGGGTGTCCTCAGCAATTTGGGACAAAAACGTGTCTCAAGGCAGCAGCAAGCATGTGCGGAGGCACAAATGACTTCAAAGGGAACAAAAGCACATCAGCGTGGTTGATAATTATCAAAAGAAAAGCCAGCCCTTTTAAAATAAGAATTAAAAAAAAAAAGCCCACTGCGGGATGGAGTCTATCCTGACGCCGGTTTTGGTGGCATTGCATGCGGCAGTGGGGGAGCAGGGCTGGGTCCCCTCTCTTGGATGTCAGCAGAAGTCAGGGTAAGGGGTTGAGTTGCTTAGGCAGGGACCGAGGAAGCCTGGGGCTAGCTGAGAGAGTAATGCCTATTCTCATCTGGTCATTTGGAGTGGCCTTGAGATCCCAAGTGATGGCTTCGTCAGCACAGAGGTGCAGAGGAGGGGTTTAATTCTTCATTTCCATCTACCCACAAGCCCTGCTTTTGATAATAATTCAGAAATTTGGGGAAGAATAGACAACCCTATTAAACAGTGGGGCAGAGAAGAGGCAGGGGGATGAGGAACAAGGTGGTGGGAAGGAGACCTGCCCTGAAGTCAGTCCTGATCCTCTGTGCCCCGCAGCAAGGTGGGGAAGGGTCTGTAAAGCCCCGTTGGAGGTGAAAGCACAAAGCAGCCGCACTTCTCCCCATCTTCCCAGGACAGAGGGAAGGCATCCGGGTGTGAGCGCCACATGGAGCTGCAAAACACGTCCCCGCAGCAACATGCTCCCCTCTCCCTCCTTTTCCATGCACGCAGCTGAGCATCTCCGAGCCGGCACCGGTGGCCGCAGATGAGGTGACCCTGCTGCGTGCAGCCACCTGCGCCCGGCGCACGCGGCCATTTCCAGCCAGAGCATCTGGGGCTCAGGCTGCCTCTTTCCGGGCACCTCGTCCCTCTCCGTCTATGGTGGTGGTCTGGGATGAGCCTGGGGCTCGGCGGCGCAGCATCTGCCAGCGAGCAGGGCCCTCGCTGCCGGCCCCAGGGTGCGAGCAGGGCGGCCCCGTCGGATGTTTCCCAAGCGGCTTGAGGCGTTTGTAGTGAGAAAGGAATGTTCTTCCTGTCCCGCCCCATCCCCTTTCAAAGCCCTGCGTTTCCCAGCCAGCCATATGACTCCCTTCCCAATATATTCTTCCCTTCAGCTGTATTTTACTTTTTTAGGGGTTTTGCTATCCCGTAGTAAAACAGGCAGCCTTTATGCTGTGCTCGGGAGAAACATTTCCCTGCAAAACCCCACAGAGGAGAAGTCTTGCTACTGCCGCCTTGGCCAGGTGAGGGTTCACCTGCAATGCTCATGCAGGCACCTCTGTGGCATTTTTGGATGCAGCCCTCTGTTCATCCCCACTCAGGCAGGTCCGGGTGGGCACCTGGGACTTGGGCTTTCATACCGCCATTTCCCACTGGAGTGGCAAGAAATCTGGTGGTTTGATGGTCTTTTAAATGGCGCTGCAAACTAGACACAGCAGTCTCCATCCTGAGGAGGAAGGAAAATTGAGACTGTTCGATCTTGTTGCTGCTGCAAAAGTTTGCGCCCTCCTTCTTTGCAGCCAGAAGACGACACACATCACCCAGTCGTGGGGACAGCACAGAGGGCAAGGAAAGCAGCTGCGTGCTGGTGACTGTCCTCTGGAAGGTGAGCGGGTGTGCATCATGACAACTGTGCTCCAGTCCCAGCAAGCCTGGAGAGCTGGTCTGGCCATTGCCACGAGCTCCTGGAGTTTGGTCCAAGGTTTGTTGTGATGCTGCGGATGTCAAGTCCTGGCCAGCCAGAGAACATCTTGATAAACTGAAGAGTCTGAGGAGAGTAACAGGCCAACAAAGAAGAAATAAGAAGCACAAGGAAGGCTGTAGCTCAGAGACGTGAGCATTCCAAAGCTGGGCAAGGAAAACTTATTGATGCTGCAGGATCTTAGACTTACCTGTGGATGATAACGAGACGCATTTTTGTTTGGTCTGATTCTGCCTTTTGCATTCAGCTTGTGGTGACTTTTAAAGCAAAAATATGCAAGAAACTGAGCTGCACTTTTCCTATTCCCCACAGGCTCCCCCAAAATCCTCTATACAACATCGCCCTGCCATTTTCAGTGTGCAGTTTTGGGTGCAGAAACCTTTGGTCTGTGCAGGTGTTGACAAAACCAGTGGGAAAGTCACAGCCTAGACTCCAAAAACTTGAAAGCTCTGTTTTACGGTGGTTACGGCGACCTTACATGTGTGAGGTTTGAACCCCTTCACAATATCTGCTCTAATGTGACGGTGGTTCCGCGAAGAGCAAGATCTTCTCTGAGAGACTCCCACTGGGTGAAATATTCCCAGACCGCAGCCAAGGGCATGGCTTGTACTTAAACAGGAGGGTAGGGAGCAGACTCACTCAGCCATCCCGGGTGCATGAAAAGCAGCTTCGCTGCTGACCTCCTTGGCCAATTTTTCAGTGGCTGCACGTGGCCATGCAGTTGCTGGATGCATTTTTGTGAGCACTCCTCTGGAACGATGCTCTCGAGGCAATTTGCGCAAGGTAAGAAGACCAAGTAAGTAAATCACCCGGAGGACGTTCAGGCTGAGCTTTGAGAGCGAAGACCTTGGGCACACACACAAAAGTGGTGCCTACCAGTGAAACCTTGGGATTTTTTGGGTGGGAAGAGGTGTCTCAGGAATGCCTCGTTCCCATAACTTGAGCACCTTCCAACCTGATCAGACCCATCACGCACCAGCACAATGCAGGTGAGTGCTTTGAAGAGAATGGACTTTGCAGCATTTTTGACACCTCTCCAAGCACATATAGAGAACTGCCTGGGGTATATCCCCCTCCTGGCTCCATCCATATCGACTGCGCCATCACTACAGGCATGGATATGTCTTACCTTGGCCAAGAAAGGCTGTCTGCAGCTTGTAGGTCCGAAAAGGACAGTCCTTGACTCCATAGCTGGGTTTTCTCTGCTGAATGGGTTATTTGGTTCACTCCTGAGGTGAAAACTGGCATATATGCAAAATGAGCAGCAAGGAGGCAAAATTGGTTTTGGGGTACAATCCGCCAGGGAATGATGGGGTGGAAAGGTGTGAAAAATAGGGGGAAAAAGCATCCTGGCAGTATAAATTTAATTTTTAGGGCTAAGAACCAGCATGGAACAAACAGGTACAATTTTTCCAGGATAAAAGGAGCTGTGCCGCTTCAAATAGGGTAAAAAAGTTGCCAGTGGTTGTGGGGGCTCCCTCGCAGCGCAGCGTTGTGTAGCTCCCCCTTTAAGCCATCGGCGTGGGAGACCAACACCGCACTGCAGCACGAAGGATGGTCCCAGGTGGCCGTGTGGCTCGTGTCACTGTCCTTGCCTGGCCGGCGGTCCCCTTTGTTCCCCGGCGTGTGGCACTGGCGGAGCAGACCTCGGCACGGCCGCACAGCCGGAGCAGCAGGACTCCCACCGTCCCATCCCAGAACACTTTGTCCTTGGATGCTGCTCGCGGTGCGGCTGCGAGGACAAAGACCTACGAGCCAACATAAATCATCGTTTGAAGTCTGCAATGACAACATGGAGAAACATTAATGGGATCGTTTAATAAAATCCACATTGTTTCCATCGGGAAGCTGTATAAACAGCACTATCAGGGGCTGCCTAAGCCAGCCCTTGAAGGCCGTGAGTGCGTGCTGCTCGGCTCATGCTCGTTGCATGCGGAGGGAGGCAGGGAGCTGGGTCGAACGATTGATTAATCAAACGGTAGTTTGGCTCTGGGGCAGCTCACATGGGAGCTGGGATGCTGCACTAACACACCCTTCCCTTCAGCGGCAAGCTGGCCACCTCCTCCTCGAGCCCAGCTGTAGGTGAGGGATGCACAGAAGAATGCGTGACGCCTCTTGCGTGCATTGACCCTCTCATCCAGCCAGCACCCGTGCGGCTGGTCCTGGCTGAGAGATCCCCCTCGCTGCTCTTTCTGGGGAAATCAGCTCAGTTAATCAACGCCAGCTTCATCTCTTCCTGCCCACTCTCGTTTAGGGACGAGGACTCTGCTGTCCCAACATGCCATGCTGGGAGTAAGGCTGGGTGTGGATATGTTCATGCATTTTGGCCTCAAGCCAGCACCTAAATTCATTTCAGCTTAATTAATCTGAGCATAACAATCTAGGGGGATCAAGGAGCTCTCAAAGCCTACCCATGGCAGACACCTCCCAGGACAATGGACTCACCTCTGCAAAATTTCCTTCAGGACCATTCTCTCAGCGCAAGATGCACAAGTTGGCACAAGATCCTTGCTGGAGGTTTTGCTGATGCCGCTGTGCTGACTGTTGCCTTGGCAGAGAGTGTTTTCCTGCAGAGGAGCAGAGGAGCACAGGCTGGAGGAAGCACGGTCTGTCTTGTCCATATTTCACAGGGGGACAAAGCGTTTTCCTGCAATGGCTCAGGGCACTTGAGGAGTGCTTTGATTTTTCTGGTATTTTTGGGAACGGCAGATTTGAACTTGGTTGCTCTGAGCAAAGCCTAAATATGGGCAGAGCTGCCAGCTCACAGGATTTTATTGCAAGCTCTGTGGTATTTCTGAGGTCTTGGTGGACTCCGTTCTCCAAAACCTCAGCTGGTCTTTCGTCAAATCTAGCATTTCTTCCTGTGACTCCTCAGCTGAAACCTTGTGGCCATTACACTTTTCAGGGAGACCAAGCAGCTCAATTTATGTAGCTTTAATTCGTTCCTGCCTCCAGTAATTAGTTTATCTTACGTTGATGACCACCATCCATGCTGAATTATGGATCTAGCATGGATAGCTATTGCTGTGACGTTCAGTGTATAACACAACCCAGCAGTTCCCGTGGGTTATCTTGACTTTTGTTAGCATTTGGTTTCGGGTTCTGTGCTGGTGCAGTTTGTGATCAGATTTGTGGCTTTGTTGGAGTCAGTCACAGGCACAGACACCTCAAGGTGGATCCCTTCTCTGGTCTCTGGTCTTCTGTGGTTTCCTGGCCATCTCCAGGAAAATTGCTCTGCATTAAACCTTTTTTCATCAGTTGCACTCTGGTGCAAAAAAATGGATCCCAACGTAACATAGACTTGTGTTACTGAAAAAAAACCCCAAGCCATTCACCAGCTCTCCTGCTCTGTCATAGCCGTGGTTTTCCCAGGTCCATCGTTAAGCCCAGACACAGTACTGGGGGACGGGACAATGCTGAGAGCAAGCTGAAGGCTGCTTCTGCCCCTGCTACACCTGGTGCACTGGGGCAGAATAAGATGATCTTTCTGAGAATTTGCTGGGTAGTTTGTTAACTGTTTGTCAGCCTTCACCTACTCAAAATGACACTGTATCTTTAAAGAGCATAAAGAAAAACAGAAGAGAGAAAGAAAAATTTTTGCTGAATCTAATTAGTTGAATCTAATCAAGGGCTACAAACGTAAACATGCTTGAATTATAACTGCGTCATTATTTCTTGACTGTAGGGCAGAGTTAAAGAAAGAATATCCTGAATGAACACACCCTGGACTGGTTTGGATTTCTTTCCCGTTTCAATTTAATTCTGATTTTTCTGACCCTAGCTCCTGGGGCTTGGGATGAGTCCAACATCTCTGTAATGGTGTTACTCCACCTGCAGCCTCCACTTCAGCCTGGATGTCGGTTTGAATCTGCATATTTTTTGAAGTTGCAGCAATATCTGAAGACCCCCTCCAGGATCAGACCCCATTGTGCAAGAACGTGCACCAACGCCTACCAACGAGGTGGCTTTAGCTCACAAGGCACGTGGCTGCATTTAAGGGGCAGCCCCATGCATTAGCTGAGATTCATCTGCTGCCTTCACGGTTCTCTCTTTGCCTCGTCTTCCTGCTAACACAGTGACTTGGATCCTACTACACCATGTGCCTCCCCATCTGTCACTGAATCCCACTTTGTGACTATGTTGTGGATAAAAGAGGCAACAGAAGGGTCAGTAAAGCTGTAACTAAGGTCTTAGGATTGGTTTAGGTCTGTTTCTAGGTTTTAGGATTGGGACAAATGCACACAGAGGCTATACCGAGTGTGATCCATCAGTATAATTTCCAGATATATAGAAAAACCTTTTTCATTATGAGGACAGTCAACCATTGGAGGAGGTGACCCAAAGAAGCTGTGCAGCCTCCATCCTTGGAAGTTTTTGAGGCTGACCGGATAACACTGTGAGGAACCTGGGCTGAGCTCAGAGGATGGGTTAGGGACCTCCTGATGCTTCTTCCAGCCTGAGTTACCCTGTGCTCCTATGACACTTGTTTTTATCAGAGCATTTTCCAGACGATGTGGTCACCTGCAGCTGATGCATCCTGTCACACTTTCAGCTCGGTCCCTAGATGTGGTGCAGTCTGGCACAGCAAGTGCATGAACCTCATCTGGTGTCTTGGTTCCAGCTCAGCCATGTGCTGGGAACTTGCCTGGGCATCTGGGCCTGGAGATGGGCATCAGGGGGCCCACCCTCTGGTGGCCATCCCATCACTTCCTCTTTCTCTGTTCTACCATTCACTGCAACCTAAGGCAAGGACAGGCCTGCAAGGAAGAACAAGGCAGGACCCAAGGGGTCTTCACATCCCAGGGCAGAAGGCAGCTCTTAAGGTGTGTGGACGTGGTATGGAAAAATAGGGTTGGATGCACACGACCTCAAAAATCAGCATAGCATCTGTAACGTTTCTCTAGGTACAGCTGCACCAGGGAAGAAAACAAGCCCTGGGAGACACCCTACCTTCTTGGGACAAAACCTTTCAGGGCTCTGAAGCAAAGCGAGGGCGTGAGTGTGAATTCATGACAATATGTTTAAAGAGCTACAGGCTGTCTTCCTTCCCTCAGCAGAAACATGGCCCCAGGGCACTCAAACCTCAAGGGATTGCTTCTACATTGCTAAAATTGCCAAAACTCAGCATGAGCAGCAAAAAGAGCTGTAAAGCAAAGCCAAATAACCTTCAATCAGAGAGGACCCTGCTGATAAGAAGAGACCCTGTCTGGGGCTCTGGTGCATTTGAGAAGGGCATAGTGTATCACGGGCTGAAGAGGAGTCAGCAGAGCTCTGCCTTTTGCGAGCAAAACAGACATCAGACTTGCAGCGCTATGCGAAAGACATGCAAAGTTATCCATCTGCTCCACACAGCCCCAGGAAGACCTCGGCTGGATATTGAATCCAGCTTTTGGCACTACACTTGAGAAAAGATGCGGACTCCTTGGAGAGGGTCCAGAGGAGAAGAACAAAGAGGAACAGAGCTCTAGAAAACATGACCTGCAAGAAGACACTGAGAAAATTGGGGTTGTTTAGTCTAGAGAGGAGAAAACTGAGGGAAAACATGATGACAGCCTTCAAGTATTTTGAATTTCCCCACTGGATAGGAGATAGGAAGCAGTCCTCCATGTCTGCTGGGGCTAGCACATCAAGTGATTAGGCGAAGGGCAAGGGTGACTGAGGTCAGGCTTTAGGAAACATTTTCCAAGGGCGAGAATGGGATTCCTTGTGTGGGAGGTGGTGGAAACTCCATCACCGGAGCTTTCAAGACCAAGTTATTTAGCTATGTATCAGGACAGACTAGGTGGATGAGAAGACCTGCTGGAATCAGAAGACCTCTTGAGGTCTCTCCGGCCACCGCTGTCCCGTGTGAGCTACTTTAGCTTTGTCCATGTGGACTTTTAAGAGTGCTAGGGAACCATCCTATCTGATGGAAATCACATCCATTGCTTCTTCCACCTCTCACGTAAGTGGAACCCCAGCAGCTCTGAAGAAGGAGCGAGGACAGGGCTTCCCAAAGCACCGATCCTTGGGCCGCCTGCGCTCGATGTCTCCATGCGGGAACGCCAAGGCATGCAGAGAAGCTGGACATTGCTGCTGTTGAGCCAGGTGTTGGAGGAAAACAGTCGTGTCGGGGGCGGGAGGTACTGTGGGTGGTTTCATTGTAGTTGTTTTTGTAATTTATGGCTGGTGAGCCTGGAGTCTGGGAGGAGTGTTCCTTTTTATGCTCTTTTGTATAAATCCAAATAAATAAATTCAGGGAGAATCTCTTAGGCAACCAGGGCCCGGCCAGCATATAGCTGTTAAGATTAATATCTGCCTCTTGAACTGTGCCAGAAGACCAGAGAGGGAGCTGGCAGGGATCTCAAAGCACTTTGTAGAGCGTTTTGGAAAGTCTGGCGAGTTATATGGTGCTCCGTTGGGAACTGAGTCGTTGGGCAAAACCGATCCCAGTGGAGGGTGAAATACGGGATGTTCCAGCCCAAAATGTTTACCTTGAGCAAAAGCTATGAGTATTTCTAGAAGGTGGGGACATCCCAGCTCTGGAAACCACACTGCTTTGCTCAGCCCTGAAAATGCCACCAGTCCGTGGGGTGGGGGGGCCGTCACCTCCCTCTGTCCCCTCGGACCTGCTGGGAAGGGGAGTGAGAGATAAGCCAGGCAGCCCCAGGATCTCTACGGAGCGATGGAGGAGGACACCAGACGGAGCAGAGCGTTGGTTTGTTCGCAGAACAGCCAGAAGGCCGACTTCTTTCAGAGGGGAACAGGGTGCCGCCAGTAAAATGTCACCGCCCAGTTGAAGCAGTGACAGAATAATGGATAGGGGTGAGCCCCGAGGAAATTTTGGATGCTGAACGCTCTCAGACGCTGCATTCAATAATTTTATGACACGGGTGTTCAGGGGAGTTTCTCCCGGAAACATTTGTTTTATAAATGGCTCATTTTCTAATTACATTCTGCAGGGCTGAGCAGCAACAAGAAAAAGGAAGGGAAAAAAAAAAAAAAGGGGGGGGGGAGAGCCACGAGACTTGCCAAAGCTGACTTGACGCACTCTTGCTGCAGCTTCCACTTTGATGCGAGTCGGAAACATCCACCGAACGCAAACGATAGCCCTTGCAGGAGATCTCCCGCATGGGGAACCCTGCACCAGCGGGACCAGGAGCGGTGGGGTGGCCGAGATGACTTTAACAGGGAGCACCCAGGGCAGGGGGTCCTCTGCTGCAGGTGGTCGTGGCCGCTCTCCACAGGCTTCCCACCGAGCCCCGTTTCCCTCCCACGCCAGCCATCTCTGTGGTCTCCCTCGCTCTTGATTGAAGAGCGCCTTTGCAAATGAGTCCCATCATGGGCGGTGAAGGAAGAGTTAACCACTTCCTTCCAAAAAAATAAAGAAAAAAAAGGCCACCGTTTCCTGACATGGGGCAAGATGAGCCGAGCAGCGGGGGCTGGCGTGGTGACCCTCACCCGTCCCCTTCAAAGAGGGGCAGGGAGAGGTTAGAGCTTTGCTGGCTGGAGTGAGGGCTCCAACCGTCTCCTTTCGGCATGTGCCCTTATTTACAGGAGTGTTTTGGCTCGGCGCTGCGAGTCCAGGCATCCCGCGAAGCCGGGCAAGAGCGACTTTAAAGCATCGCCCATTCCAAGGGAAAGACGGGAGTGAAAGGATGCGGCCCCGTCTTCCCGCTGGAAGGGAATCTGGTGGCCACATGTATCTACGTCCCCTGGCTTGATGATGATGATGAAAGATGTCATGCTAGGAAACTCTGGAGATCAGAGACACGCGGACCACATACCGGCATTTCAACACGAGAACACAGCTTCCAGCATCTGCCGAACCTCGGAATTTGCACCTTGTAACACTAGAAATGGACATCTGTAGACGAAAGAAAAACCCTTGTGTACACACGGGTTTTATGAAGCAAGGGAGGAGGTGGGGGGGCTCTTTCATCCCTCCAGCACTGCAAGGGCAGCCCCGCTGCCAACTCTTCCCTTTTGGATGTGAAATGCAAGTTTAGCAGCACTCTGTGTGTGTGTGTGTGTGTGTGCCTTCGTGCATGGGTGCACACGTGTGTTATTCTGGGATTAGAAATCTTTTCCAGTCTCAACAACAAAGGGTGGCACATGGCAGCTATTGTCCCCGCTCAGCCAGGGTGAAGTCGGGGGAGGTCACAGATGTCCTGACCATATTTAGCTCTCAGAACAGGATTAATTTAGTTTAGCTTTTTTTTTTTTTTTTTCTGGTTTTCTTTTATTTTCTCTCTAAGGAAGAAATTGGTGGCTGGCTGGCAGGAATGCAAGTCACAAGTTTCAGGACCAGTCGAGTTGTTACTCATCCCAGAGAAAGTCTCAGAAAAAGGCTATTTTTCAGGGGAAGGGCAAGATCCTGGTGCTCTCTGGAGCCAGGGTCCTGGCAGTTCGGCTCACTGGTCATCTTTGATAATCAGGGAGCTGTTTCATACAAAACCAGGGATTCTTGGCCAGGCCCTTTCTGAGCAAGCGTGGCTGTCTTCTCCTGACCCTCTCCCCTGCGGCTGTTAATGGGGGGACGCAGCGTTCCCCCGAGCAACTCCTTCTACCGGCTGTTTGCGAACCTGCCCCCTTAATGAAAATAAGAGGGAGAAAAAAAGCCCCAACCCAGTGACCCTCCTTCTTCTTGCCAGATGAGCTGTTCCTCAAAAACACCTGTCTGGTAAATTAGAGTGGGAATTGTAAACGCCAAGCACAGCATATTTTCCTTCGCCACTAATATATTGGAGTTGCATATGGTGCCCTAGGGGAAAGGCGATTGTTTCAAGTCAGATTTTCAAATCGTGAGCAAATCCTAGGGAGAGAGATTCGCTGATTTACAACGGACCTTGAGAACGTATCACCATCCCGTGCCTCCGGTAAGGAAAACACAGAGCAGGAGCTGGGGGTATTCACCAGGACCAAGACCACCTTTCTGGCCAGGTCAATGCAGAAGAGGATGGTATCATACATGTGGAGGCTGGAAGCAGAACATGGGTGATTTCCAACCAAAACACAGACGCGAATTTTAACCATTATAAATTAAAAAACGGGAGAGGTCCCCTCCGCATTCAGGTGTTCAGGCTAAGGCCAGGGAAACGCTGTAGCCACACACAAATTACCAGCCCCGGTGCAAAGGAAAGAGAAGTAGCAGAGAGAAACCGAGGGGCGCACAGGATGGTTTTTACATCCCCTTTTATGTCCCCTCTTTCATGTCCCCATAAGCGATGAGCCTGATTAACTCCATCACCCCAGAGATGGGAATTTCCATGCACAAACCCTGAGCACACAAATGCGTAAAGGCAAAGGGAATGAGACTTTCACATCATTTCTGAATAAATGTTAATGCAAATAAAAAGCATTTAGGTAAGCGTTTTGTCGTTTGGTCCCTTCATAGCTGGAATAAGTGATTGTTTCAGATTTATGCGCTACGTGTTGTTTTTCTTGGCAGTTTGCGGAGTGCCGTGGTCTCCAAAGGCTTGCAATTTTAGGGATACTTTCTGATATTTAAAGAGAGCATTTTGGCTGAAGTCCACAAACTGCCTATAGTCACAGATACTAAAACTTCTTTCCAGTGACTGCCACTAATCACGCAACACTTTTGTGCTTAACATCTTGCCCTCGAGTTGACCCAGGGACTGATGGATCCCCATTCCTGCCGACTGAGGTTGCGGCTTCCCCAAAAAACAGTGTCCAGTGAGGCTGGAGCAGCCTGGAAAGCTGCTGCCTCTAACAGGTACTGTCTGCAGGGCTTCAGTGAAAAAAAAAGAATAAAAAATACCTATATAGATATAAGGGGGTCAGTGGAAAGAAGAGAAAAATATGTATAATCTCTGTTGGCTGTTCCTGGTACTGTGCAAATGTTGACAGACAGAAGAGGCATGAAACAAGCTCGCAAAGAGCTGGTGATGAGAAAATTAGGGGTTTTTTCTGAGCGTGGGACATCAGCGGGGTTCAGCTAGGAGTGGGAAGGAATAAATGAAAGGCTGCATGGAAATAATGGTAATAAAGGTAGAGAGGAATTGCGAGGAGGACAGGTGTTTTTCAGTGTTACTACCAAAAATGGTCCGACAGATGATTCTCTTAAATTTTAGTCTATTTAAAAAAGGGACTAACGCTTTGTATGTCGAGTTCAGACATTTATGCCCCACTTGAAGTCGCCAAAGAGAAGGAGAAAACGCGGATGCTGGTCCCACCTGTGCCCTGTCCCGGGGAAGCGGGGATGCGCCACGCTGCTTCATACGCTCATTACCAGTCCCGCTAATTTTATTTCTGATTATTTATGTTTTTTCATGAGCAGCCATTAAATGTTCATTTGTTAAAGGCTTAACACATTCCATTACACCACAAAATTTATATTTGTAACAAAACGATGTCTCACAGTGATTCAGAATTAATTTAATGTGACACGGACTATTTATCAATATGGCAGCTTGGCTGCTCAGGAACAAGGGATGATTTAGTGGCGTGTATGTGTGCAAACCTATGGGCTCTGCCCTGGTATTTCTCTCGTAGTGCAGAGGAACTGATAAAATAATCCTCCAAAGTACCTCAACATATGGTTTAGATCATCAAAGAGAAAAATACTTGTAAAAGCACAAAGAAGGAAACCAATAAACATGTACATCTTACCCGTTAACTCCCTCTGTAGGAAATGTAAACCATGAAGGATGGTGGGTTTTGAGTCAAATTCTGTCATTTGTGTATTTTTTTAATTACAGTAACATGCTGGCTTAAATTACAGCGTGTCCGTTCAAACAATGGCAGTGCAGGAAGGAGGCACAAGCTGGTGCAGATCAGGCGGGGTTACGCTGATTTACACCAGCGAAAGACGGAGCCCGTTTCAGTCGCTGCCCCTCTGAACCTGCGTGGGTTTGTCACTATTCAAGGCCTTGATGGCTTGTTTTTACTAAAAGAAGAAATTTATGATATTGCGCTAATTATTGCACCTTTTTTTTTTTTTTAAATAAGCATGGCTTCTTTGTATGTTAAATTTCATATGTTTTGGCAGATTTACATCAACACTTATCACAAGTTGTATCAATTTCATATTTTTTTTAAGGAAGTCTCCTTTGCAAATCTTCATATATTTGGAATTTGCTCTACCACATACCAGAGTTTGTGCAGTGATATGGTACTCAGATTAAGCCTACTGAGATTATTTTTTAAAAATACATACACTTCTGATACACAGTATTTAGACAGCAACCTATTTTCAAGCATGCAATTAAGTAAAAATAAAACTCTTCCTTCATTTTCTTGCAGATACCAGCATTAAAATAAAGCAGTGTCTGAAGTGAAGTGCATCCAGACATCTGAGGCACTACTATCAGAGCACCTCAACTACTAATATCCTGAATTTTTCAAAATAAATTGGATGATTGTTGAGCACTTACTGAATTTAAAGTGTCGGGTGATGTTCACAATAAGCGATGAGTTCAGGAAAGCCTGAATCTTTCCTTTGCTGGAGTTCTCTTTATTTTCCCATATCTGGAAATCAATCTCACTTTTTGAATTTCCAGTAATGTATTGGAAGATCTGTCCTGACGTTGTGTTTCAAATACTTTCAAGATCTGCTCTTTTGAAAGGGTGTTTAGCATTCTTCGTGGGTAAATCAGCCATTTCCCAACAAATTTCTCAGGATTCTTTTATATTTTGTTGTGTCAAACTTTGTGGTTATAGCAGTGCAGGAGTTATTTATTGCTTCCTTGAACATCTTCCATTTCCTAGAAGACATTGTCTGTCACCTGCAGTAACTTTGGGGAAATTTATGAAGCGCGTCGATAGCTCCATTTGTGATGATGTCACTCTCTTTAAAGGGAATGACTCCTCCACTTACTGTCAATATTTCAAACTGAAAGTACCAAACCTAACCTTAAATGGATACCACTTGGATTTCTTTCCTATCGATCGCACAGATAAGCTCTATCCTTTTGTTATCCCACGGTCTCTGTCTTCTGAAATAACGGGATCGCCTTTCCTATAGGTCCATTTTGCACAGCTCGCCCCGAGCTCAGCTGAGGAACCCCTCCTGCGTACCCCTACGTAGCACCCCAAAGCCCAGCACGGATCCAGGACGGGAGCCCAGTCCTCACAGGGACCCCACAACACATCTCCTGTTGTCCCGTTTCGCAACAGGTTTCATCACACCTGGTAGCTAAACACGCTATTTTCAGGCCATCCTTGTCTTTGGTCTTTCATGTGAAACCTGCTGGTCTCTGAAGGAGATGGGGAATTCTTGGGCGATGAAGGAAAATATAAGTGCAAGAGATTTTTCTGTTTATATTTGTGTAAATATTTGCCATCAAATCTATTGAAAAACACACAGCTGTCCTAGAGCAGCTTTTATTTACCCAGAATAACATTTGCCAAAAGACCCCAAACTGAGGCATATAAAGGTCTCGGAGTTTAGAAGCACAGTTTCTGCATTTACTGGTTTCACACCAAAATGAGGAAAATACATTAGCAGCTGGAAATCCTCCTGACCCGGGAGTTTCACCTACAATTAGAGAAAACCGACAACTGTGTTAACCATCTGCTATTTCTTTTTTGAAGACGATCAAACACTTGAGAAAAATGCTCCTTTGTAAAGTGTTGTCGGGGGAACAAGTGCATGACGTGGGTCCATATTTATCTAGGAAAGCAAATAAACCGCTTGTCTCGCAAAGGGAATTAAATGGAAACTCCCGAGGACACAGATCATGTGTGAAGTCAGCCGCAAGACCTGTTTCGGGATATTCGTGGCCTCAGGGTGTTTCGGCTGTGTTTTTCTTCACCGCACACCTGATGTGACTAACGTGCTTCCAATGCTCTGCAGTTGCTTGCTCTCCAGCCGGGCCACCACGTCAATACGTGCACCTTGAAGCCTTTAAATCCTCCGTCTCTTTTCGCGTTTTTACTTTTGCTTTGTGCAATAATCTTGTGACAGCTTCTTTGTGTAGCCTGTTTTTCTGAACCAAACTCGTGTTCTCCGGTGCCATTCAGTGACTGCCAACGCCAAGATATACAGTTGAAGACCACAGTGCTGTAAGAAAACTGATGAACATTTGCTGGAAGAAAAAGAATAACATGTATTTTTGCACCCAAGCACCAGATTTTTCTTAAATTCTTTCTTTGTCTTTTTCTTTTTTTTTTTAATTGAAGATAATTATTCATTCTTTGTGGCCTGGCTCTCCTTCACCCTAGGACCATGCCCAGTGCTTTGCCCTCTCCTCCCAGCTGCCCTCACCTGCCTGATGCTCCAGACAACCCCAGCTCCAACTGATGCAGTTGTGCAGCCTTCACATTTTCAATCTGCTGTGGAGGAAGCCCATGCGATGGTGTCTAAGGTCATTCTGGCTCATGGTTTCCATGAGATGAGGGCTTTGGGCTGGGCTTTCTATTGTTTCAGGTCCTTTCTTCTGCCAAGGAGCTGAGCACCTTCCCTGGGGTCAAGGACGGAGAGTGGTTGCTTTGCCCTTAACTTTGGAAAGGGGCTGATTTCCTGCAAACATGAGCCTTCAGCAAGGAGGTCTTGCCATGCAGGCTGGTGATTTGCAGCTACACCGGAGGTAGCAAGGAATCATCTCTCCAGCCCTCTGAAAATGTTTGAGCAGTGGGTATCTCTCTGTCTACCAGCTGCTCAAACTCTAGCTGTCTTCATGGGACATCACACCTCCTCAAAGAAGGACCCTACAGCCTGGGCATGTCCCACCTTGGCTGTATGGGCAAATAGGAGAGCAGTTGGGGTGCAGGGTGGGATTGGACTGGGGGATGCCATGGGCGTGTGGCCACGGGGCATCCCATGGCACCCCAGCTGCGTCCGCACCACGTGGAGGTGAGTCTGGGTGTGTGTCTGGCCAAGCCAGAGGAGCGCAGATGAAACCTCTTTCCAATACATAATAAAAGGAGAGTGAAGCCAGCTGGAATATCCTGTACATTAAGTGTGATGACTAACTATAGCAGATGTTGGTGCATTTGTTAAAGTTTCCACCAGAAAAGGAGGGACTGGAATATGAGCATTTGAAAACCAAAGGTAGCCCATGAGTTAGGGAGGAGAAACGGGAGATGAAAGGGAATGGAGCTGTGGGGAGGGAAGGCGACTGCTGGGTTGGCGAGAAGGATGGCGGGGGAAATTGTGGTCTGGGGTAAAGGGCCAGGGGAAGTTTGCAAGGCCTGGGCAGGGGGTGTGCGCAGGGCTCCTTCGTCAGGAGGGAAGGGCTGTGGAGTCTTCTGCAGTGAAAGCTTAAATGGCTCCGTTCCCAAGGGTGAAAGAGATGGAAAATCACACGCATGGCTTTGGGCAGACACGGAAACCCACGCTGGGAGCCGTGCACGCATCTCCCACCCCGAGCCACCACCAGAGGAAATTCTGAGGTCCCTTATCACGGCTCGGCCCCAGCTGTGCACTAGAAACCAAGAACCCCTCTGCCAAGGCATCTCCTTTGCTTGCTGTGGAAATATTAGGTCTTCCTCCTCCACAGGCATATTCATCTTGGTGTGGTTACACTACACCCAGGTATGAGCCCCAAAGTCACAGCATTTTATATACAGAAGAAAGGCTAAATACATTTAATAAATGTTATCAATATGTAAATTTAATTGATGTGCTTTCTTGTCAGTACTGTTTTCTGAGGAGTGTCTATCCAGTAAGCTAAGCCAATTTTTAAAAAACATGACATGAGCATTCCTGACTGATCTCTCTTTCTAACAAAAAAGAAAAGTGGATTGTAGAGTTGCTCAAAAAAAGTAAAATGTATTTTAAAAAATAGTTAGATAACTTTTTTGTGTGGCTTAAAAGAGACCTACATTACACTGTTTTATCTGTTTTGCTTTTTCCCCAACACTGTCAAGATTAGGTTGAAGTATTTTGTTTACAGAAAAAATTATATATTACAGAAAACATAGCTTCCCGTGAACAAAATTAGCCATACAGAGAAAATCATAATTTTATGGAGAGGTTAGAAAATGCTTTATTTCTTCAAATTCTGTAAATAACTTGGTGCGTTTTTAAAAAAGCAAACTAAAGAGTATAACCATCATTTGACTTTTATCTTCTCTTTCAGTAGTCAAATATTTTGCAAGCATAGGTCTGTCGGCCCATACTTCAGCAAAATTCAAAGACAAATCTTATGCTCTGAAAAAAGGATAATGCAAATGTTGTAGGAAGCACCCAAAAATAATTTATTAATATGGTCGTACACCTATTTGAATTGATTTTTTCTCCCCTTAATGTTAAAATAATTATAACATGATGTATCAGCTGACGTATGAAGCAATTTCCCCCAGTATTTAGTAATTGCCTGCTGTGGGTCTGATGTAGCAGTTTCTCAGATTTATTCAGCCAAGTGTTCCTCTCCGCACAGGGCAGCCCAACTCTGAGTTTAAATTCCTTATACACAAAATTATAAATGGTGATGACCAGAGAATACATGTAACTGATCTAAGTGTTCCTGAAAAAATGCCTTCTAGTTATTCCACACAAAATAGTAATTTGTCTGTGTTACATGACACTGCTGGTGCTTATATATGAGTAGTTTCAGCAACACCAAAACCCCTGAAAGTCTCAATTTAATTCTTTTTTCCCCAGAAATTAGATGGTTCTAGCAGTCTAAGTTAGTAACTTAGGTTTCTTTCACTGTCACTATTATCAAAGTTAAAAGGCAAAGCGGATCATCAGCTCTGATTAAGATAAGTTCTTCTTTTAGCCCAGTTGGCTACTCTAGTAAAATATTTTTCAGTTTGGATATAATGCAACATTGCCTTAGCCTTTCCTTGGCAAATGAGATGAACATCAGGGGGGAAAAAAAAAGCACCAAGATTCAGCTTGGAAAAATGGAAGTTCTGGAAGAAAGATTAAAATAAATGAAATATCACTGGCTTGGCTAGCAGCAACTGGGGGAGAATGAAACAAATATTGGAATGACATAAATCCTGAGGAATTACAGAGTTATAAGGAAGGGCTGAAAGTGAAGAAGGTAAAATTTTGGCTGTCTAGCCACAGAAGTTTCCTGGTGCAGATATCCATTAGCGAAGTGCTCTTATGAGGAAATGGTGAAGGATATATAAGGTATGACATTTATAACTAGACTAAACAAAAACTACACAGTCCTTCCTTCACAGACAAGTGCCCCCAAAGATCCCCTCCTACATCTCATGCATTCCCATGCACTGCATGAGCAGCCACGTCCCGCAGGATGCACAGCCTTTCTTGAATCACAGCCCGGCCAAACCTGGGCTTTGAATGATGCTGAATTCCGACTGGAATGGCTTGAGCTAGAGCTTCAATCACAACCAGCCTTGAACCAAAATATCCTCTGGCTCAACCCCCTGATACCAGGCCAGGCTTTGGCAAGATGTAAAAACCCGCAGATAATGGAGCAAGGGTGATTCCACCCTCCTTGGAACTTCTGCGCCAAAGGTCTTTGATGATGTGTGGGGATGACCTTGGGTTTGGTCCATGCTGGAAAACCCTAAAAGTCTTGGGATCTGCTCATCAGTTGGCCTTTCACAACAGCAAACATGAGTTCAAGCCTTTACATCTCTGTGTGTAACCACCTGCTTCCTCTCTCTTCCTAAGATTTAGGTTTTGCTTGGTCTAGGGTCTCATTACACCTCACCACTACCAGACCTGAGCATGCTCACCAGTACCACATCTCTTGTGGGACCTTCCTTTCTTCACTTCCTAGCGGCGTGAGTAGGTGTGTTTGCTGGTGTGACACCATTTGCTTTGGGAGGGTGAAGATGGGAACTTTCCCTGCAATAGAAGCTTAGAAATGTCCTTAATTCAGATACATCCTTGTTTTTTCCACTGTTCAAGGCCTGGAGAAGAATTTATCCAGGGTGACCAGCAGAACTGTGATGTCTTCCTCATTGGACACTGTAGGCGGTGTAATGATGAGGAGATCAGCTACAGGAGGTTTCTGCAAAGACAAGCCCAACTCTCAGTCCTACACTGCTGGTGCTGGTGCTCTTCTTCCACAAGCCTGCTCCCTGTTAAAGATACTGCAACAGCTTTTATTATACCTCAAGGCCTACAGTTTCTTTTTGTCCAGAATTTGGAAGTAACTCCTCATTTTATCCTATTTCTTGCAGGTTTTTTTGACATCAGAAACCAGAGATTACACTTTCTGAGGAGGATCGCGCTCTTTGGAGCTATTTTTCTCTGCAGTTTTTCTGGCTTTTATTAAGAAAATTTGGCAAAATACTGAGGGGCAACAGGCATGGTGTGGCCATTTGAGAGTGGGATGCAAGCGCGCACCCAGCTGAAATGGCTCATGTGAGGCTATATCTGAATGCCAGGACAGTTTCATCTTCTCAGTCGTTGTGCAAGGTCAATGACCAAAACTGAAACAGTGGGAAGCAGAGACATGCAAAGCACTTCATCGGTCAACTGCAGCTTCATTTCCTTCCTGCTTTGTCAATGAGTTTTCCATGACAGATAGAGAAACTATGTCACCCCGATAACCAAAACAGATAAGCACACATATCTCCAATAACCCAGCAGTACAGCAAGCTGGCCACCACAAATTGTTTTTGTTCATGACTAAAATGAGATTTCAGCTTCCAAAATCGTCTTTGGACACAAAGCAGAGGAGAAATGAGCTCTCTGTGACACTGCCAGTTCAGTGTGCAGCAAGAAGAGCCTCACATATCTACCACACATATGTCCTGAAAGCAAGGAGAGACAACGAGGCCCGTCTGTCTATTGTCTTCCAGTTGCTCAGGATTATTTTTTTCCAGACAGAAAAGGATCGCATTTAGTATGGTGACTCCTCCGTATCCCAAGGGGCAGCAGTGGGAGAAATGTTCTCATTCCTTGAATGCTATTGTACTGAGGTTCCCTCTGTAGCATGTACTCATAAGCTGGTGGGACATCTCTCCATGGCGCTGGAAATTACACCCCATTCAAGAATGGATGGGAAAAGATCTGTGCTACTCCTCTCCACAGGAGTACTGTTAAATAAGACTTAAATACAGACCCAGGCTTACTGGCATCTGGAGGAAACACTGATGTTAGCTTTCAGACATCAGATGTGTTTCACATTCTCTGTGTGTGATGGAGTCCTCAGACAACATCTCTTAAAACTGATGGGGACAGTTAAGTGGTGTTATTTGGTTGAATCCAGTTTCAATGCTCAGGAGAGCTCTCCATGAACTGACTATTGCAAATCCAGTAAATGTTCGTGTAGAGAAAAGGTGTTTGTATTAAGGTAGATGTCCCAGGTAAAATACCAGTGGATGTTCTCCTGCTCTCCTTAGTCAGCCATGCAAACCAGAACTGGTGAGTTTGTCTTGCTTCTTGTTCCTACTCCAGAATGTCCTTCTTTGGGATCTCTTGCCACCACTTTAGCAGTGGTCACCAGTTCTGGGGCTGGTAGGACAAAATGTAACCCCCCAGCTGGGCTGCTAGCCACCTCCCCCAAAAGCCAGTCTACTGGAGACCCTTGGTGTGGTCACCGAGTCCCTGTCCTTCCAGGATGGAAAGTCCTAGGAAGAAAACCGTATCGCCCTGTGGACACTGCCCAAGAGAGATTTAATGTGGGGTCATGGTGTTCTCATAAACATGAGAAACAGATCATCCTAAAATTTATGGGTTTCTGACAATTTGAGTTGGCTTTTCTGAGCCAAGTGGCCACCAGCCTAAAGGTAAATATTGGGATAAGAGTTAATGCCTGTCCCAGGCAGAAGCCTCTGCTGTCAGGGTCACCAGGTGATTTGTTTACTGGGTAACCATTTTGTTTCTTAAAGCTTTTCTTCAACGTGACAAAGAATTGCAAAGAACTAATGCCAGTGTTTGTCACAGACGAGTCAAAGCAAATTGTTATCATTTCCGTTACCACTGCTGTTAGCGTTAGTATCGTGCATGATCCCAAAAGGCTCATCTGGGGAGTCCAGGGCAGAATGGGTCTTGCCAGTCAAATCCTCCAAAACCACCTTCTTAACACCAAGTCTTTTTTCTGTATCTACAAACTCCCCTGTGTGGCTGGTGCCACTGTTGCCTTCCACCGCAGGGAGAGGGTAGCATCCTGCACGATGGCATTGCCCAGGGTGCAGAGGGACAGGGCATTTATCTATTAGCACCATCAGAGTGCCAAGCCATTCCCTGGTTTCATTAAGCATACGAATTGCTGACATTCCTGTCAAATGCTAAGTGGGGACCATTTAAAGAGTGGCAGCTGGGTGAAGATGTGCAGGCTTAGTAAGTTAATGAAATTTGGTCCTCAGCTGTTACCTTCCCGAAAGGAGGTGGCTGGGCATGGGAGAAAAACCCCAGGGACCCTTTGATGGCAAACACCTGGGTCTATCTGGCCCTCACATAATTTGGTGAAAAACAAAAGGATGAGAAACAGGTGAGTTCTCAGGTGGACTTTTGCAGTTGCAGTTAAAAAGGCAGAGTCACAGCCTGGACCCTTGTTTGTGTTACAGTGGGGTGGCTCTGGGGCATGGTGATGCCACGCAGGTGACACACAGGCCAGGTAAGAACCACTGATGATTTTCATCACTGTTTCAACAGCTGGAACATTTGTTTTGGGGTTTTGCTTTTTTTTTTTTTTTTTTCTGGTTGACAACATAAATGTCTGCTAAGAGCAAAGTAGTCTTCCTCCCTGCTTCCCTCTTCTCACAGGAATGGATTCAGCAAGGGCTAGAGAGACAGAGGGGAGCCGCTCCCAGCTGACTTTCAGGGGTGCAACAGGTGACAACAACATAGGTGTTGGGGGCAGAGAAGTCTTAGATGTGGCACTGGGTGTCCTGGCAGACAACACAAACGCATTGCACTGAGTATCTGAAGAGCAGCGGCATGACTAGAAAAGAAGGAATGATACACTGAGTCCCTTTGTTATCGTTGCTTTCCTATGGGAAATACAGGAGAATAGCTCTGATGTCTCCAAAGCCTCAGGGAACTCCCATGTTAATTGAGAGATGGGGTAAGGTTGAGGGGGTTTGGGTTTTTTCCCACCATCCTCTGGATTGGGACCTGGAAGGGTAGAGCTTAACAGGAGAGTTTTAAAAGGCTCTAAACCCCAGGATTTATGCTGCAATAACAATAAAACCCACTGGGGTATACGTTATAGAGGCAGCTAATACACACCTCGGGTGGTGAGATGCATTAAGGGCATTGCTGTGTGGATTAATGTCCCCATAAAACACGTCCCGTTGTGCGACATTGTTGTGAGGAGAATGAAGCAATAACTCTAAGACGTGCCGGGCGAGTGCCCGCCCCAGGTCCGTGCTTGCAGACGGATCCCCAGCCTGGGGCTGGAGGCTTTCAGGGCTAATACAAAACATTTGTTATCAAAGCTGCCCCCTCTCCTCTCATCCAACACCAAACAGCACAACCTGGGGCCCCTTTGCCAATGTCTCCCCCTCCTTCCCTGCCTTCTGCACCACCGGCATCGCCCTGGCTCCCTGGTCCCCAGCACGGGCCAGCTCGAGGTAGTCCTTCAGCAGCCGGGTATGTCTCTGGGCAAGCCCAGGCGATGGCAAACAAGAAGTTTGGCAGGGCTGAGGTGTCAATAAAAGAGCCTGACTCAGCCAGGGCTGCTGAGCGGACGCCACAGAGAGCCTTGAAAACTGGAAAGTATTATATCATTTATTAATAGGCATTTCAGTTACACTCCCCACCAGAGTGTGCGTGTCCCTGATGACAGAAGTGCTTACTAGTGCTAATGAGGCAGAACGGAGAGGAAAAAATGGCCCTGTGGGTCGGGGACTGGCCAGGGAGCCGGGAGATGTGAGCTCAGCTCCTGGCTCTGCCGCTGACCTTCAACCGGCTGCTGAGCCTCAGCCGGTGCCTCGCATCCCTCCTTGCCAGCTGCGGGGATGGCGATGCTCTGCCTTTACCTGCAGGTTTGGGGCAGGTAACAACTCCATAATTAACAAGGAGGAATGATTACTGGGGATTTGTCTGCAGGCTATGTTTTCTTCCCCCATCACTTCTCCTGCAACCATTTCCAGGACCAATGATCCCATCCGTTTCCCTCCTTGTGCTTTGCATCATCCCAGAAATGGTTTTTCTGTAAAGGGGCCAACGCAAAATGCAAAGGGGAGATACATGAATGGGGGTTGCAACAAGGCACACACCATCCCTTGGCCATCCTGGGCTAAAGGCACCCTTCCAGAGCTCCCAACTAACACATTTCAATGGTTCACCCTGGGAACCTCTGCCTTTGCCTTCTGGGTGTGGTTTGACAGATGAGACAGCGAAATATCCCCTAGAAATCTCCATCACAGACCTGAACTGTGCCTGGGATGTGTCTGAAATGCGCCAAGCAGCACTGACTCACGCACCCGGAGAGCGGGAGGGAGTAATTGTTTTTCGGATGGGATCATAGTTGCTTATAGGGTATTTGTGGGTCCTATTTTAAGGCCTAATCCCAAGGCAACTCTAGAGTCAACAGCCCCTCTGTTGCCTCGGGTGGCCATTAGGAGGCTGGGATGAGATACAGCATGTTGTTTGGAAAAGCAGTGGGCTGGGCTGTGTTTGTCTTACAACAACTGCTTGAGCAGGCCCCAGTAGCATGGCGATGCACGCCGCCTCGGAGAGGGATGCTCTGGGGCACCCACTTCAGTCTGCCCCACGGCTCCGACCGCTCTTTCCTCTCTATCCCTTTCCACCGAAGCTTCGGTGCCGAGTGTTTGGGGTTGGGACAGAGGACCTGGTGCAAGGTGGTACTTTCCAAGGACAAAATTCACGTGCTGTGTCCTGGGGGAAGGTTGTAAATGATGCTTAGCTGGTGAAGGCTCCTAAAGGACCGCAACACAGCTGCTTTGTGTTGACCCACCTTGGTCTGAGCAACAGAACCACACGACAAGAGGGGATGGTTTGTGTTATAACTTCTGGAGACATCCAGAAGCCAGGCTGGGGCACCGGCGTGCATGAAACTCATGTACTACGTGCTGGGAAAGGCAAATAATGAGCAGGCTGCAGTGAATTTCTACACCTTTCATTTTCCCCCCCTTCCTCAGAGTGGCAATGTCTGCTCAGCACATCTTGTGAGCAAAAAGCAGCTGAAGTAGAGCAAAAATAAACTGGATAGCTGAAATGGGAGAAGAGAGCACAGCTACAGCACAGCTTTGTGTAAAACCTCATTCCTTGCTGGTAGTAAATAAAAATAGTTGTGTGGTTTTTTTTCTCAGTGACTCACAGCACAGACATTGCATGGAAAGGGCACTAGAATCAACAGCCGGGGGAAAAAAAAAATACAGAAATGGAAAAATGATCATCACAGTGCATTTTTCTCATTCCCCTTTCATCTCTTACACCTGTGTTTGACTTCAGCCAACCTTACATAAATCCTTTAAACATCTGTCTAAGTCACTTATGAAATAAGCTGAGATGGTCTCAGCCAGGCTAACAGTTCATTCTGCTGGATATCTCTGTGTTTAAACCCAAACAGGTTTGCGGAGTTTGCCAAGCCAGGTGGGCAGCGGGTTTCCCGTCAAACCCGGCTCATTCAAAATGTTCAAAACTGTTTGTGCCAGAACTTCTTCTGCAGGCGTCACTTTATGAAAGACCCTATTTATAGCTGTGAACTTAAGAGAGCGGCAACGAAAGTTTGCTTAAGCATAGTGGCTGACTCTTATAAAGTCATGCTCTGCAGAAGACCATCCGAATGTACCTGGCGGGGGATGAGTGCCACAGGGTGGGAAAACAGGAGTTTGGGATAATCTTGGAAAGATGCAATCCTGCCTCAGGGGTAGAGCGTTAGCATCGATGGTCACAGCCTCTGAATGGCAGAGGGTGGGATGGATGTGTCCCTCGCCTACGTGAGGTCAGGGCACACAGCTGGGCCCATGGTCATGACTTTGTGCTAATACAAGGCAGGGCTGTGCTGTTGCCCTTTCCTTTCTGAGTTTCGTTGGTAGTTATTTCAGAGCATTATATGTGAAAACCACTTTGCAGCCACCAGCTCTGCTGCCTGGAGAAATTCACTACATCTGCAAAGATGATTCCCTTCCATCCCACCTTCCCTGCCCTCCACTGAGTGAGTCTGCACTGAGGAAGACAAGAAGTGGTGGTTTGGGTTTTGTGTCTTGACTGATCTTTTGGGCTTCTTGAATTGAGAGAACTTCTCTTCTGGCATGGAGCTAGCTCTGCAACTGCTCTGGCCCGGCCCTTGCCAGATCCATGCCAGGGTCTATTGTGGGACTGATTTTATATCAAAATACTTTGAAATCTGCTGCTGAGCAAGGTAAGTCCTTGCTTGTGGGTGCTGGAGTCAGTGGGACCATAGGCAGTGATCACAGCGGGACACACACAGTGCCATGATGCAGGTGTATCCTGCAGGAGGAGAGGGGGTCCTGGGCATGCCACCCACTTTGGGACCTCAGCAAGTGCCAGCCTGCCTCCTCAAAGTGCCCTTGCTTTGTATGGCCCACCATCAGCACTGGTCCCGCTGCCTTGCACAAGCCCCCACAAAACTTAGACCTCTGTAGACTTCTGTTCAGCTTAGCAAAGAGAATGAAGGCTAGCATCTGCCAAGCTGAGGTCTCTGGCTCTTCTTGATTTACTGGTGAGTTTGGAAGAAAATGTAAGATTTCTCTTTCAGGGGCAAAATATATTTTTCCCTTGACACAAGTCAGAAATAGCAAAAGGGATTTGTTTAAACACATCTGATAAAAGTCTTCGTTGTGTTGTGATCAAGGCGGGTCAACTTCTGCACTGGGTTTATCTCGGCTCATGAATTCAGCCTGTCTGCTTGCCTATGAATTCGTTTCTGTTTCTGCAAAAGAAGCTGCTATTGACCAATATTTTTTTGGATGTTTGTCGTGTGGGTTTTGTTGACCTCCTTGCTTTATTGTATGTATTCACAGTAATGATTCTTCAAAATCTAAGGACGTTTCTCTTCCCCTGGCCATCTTCTCCAAGGTGCTTTCTTGACCCACAGTCCTAACATGCGAGTACCTCACACACATTAACTATCTCACAACAGCTCCATAAAATTTTAGGCCTCTCATTCTAGAAATCAGAAATTAGGAAGAGTTCAAATCACTTGCTTGTTGTCGTGGAGGAAAAGCTGCCAGAGAGCCACTGAATGTCAATGTATTGCTACCCAAAAGACCTTCAGCAAACAAGAAGAGCTGCAACAAGAGCCACTGGTGGAAGAAGGTACCTTTCAGCACATGTTAAAGGAGCTCTTCCCACCATGACTGACTGGCAGAGACCCTGTTCCTCTGGACGCCCCTGTTTGAGACTGCCCCTCTGAGCAGACAGAATCGAAAGCAATAGCTATTTTGTTTGAAATCGATGTCCCAGTGCTTCAGCCTACTTGATATTTCATGAAGTTCAAACAAAAGGGGTTTTTCTTTTGTGGAATAAGAGGATGCTTCTTAGGGAACCTGCAGTATAAGGCACGTCTGTAAATAATGCATACATCTCCAGTTCTTTTGCAAGTGGGACAAACACCGTCTTCTCTCTTGGTTGATTTGAGCACGTAATAACCTTCGTATTTATTGGGAGGCAATATACACACTTTTCATGTTGGACTTGTGCAGTTTCATTCCTTCCATGTCCCCAGGTACAGTATGTCCTCTTGTTTCAGGCTTCACTAGCCTTTGGCACACTCTCCAGTGATATGGTATGACCTCCTGAAGGTTTGAGTATTCTCATGTGTCTTCTTCAGGACTGGTTTTCCTAAGCTTTGCATGTGAAATACCACAGCAGAAGGTGAGGCGGAGATCAGAGTCTGCAGGCAGGGAGTTTGCTTATTGATAAGGTCAACCTGAGCTCAGGCTTCGCTGGTATACCTGATAAATCTGCATTTACTCCCTTCTTAAGACAACAGCATCTGTTCTCTGTCTCCTTGTGTAGGAGACGATTTAGCATTGCATGTTTTCTCTTGAAAGTGAAGGCTGCACTCGGGTCTTCTGCGCCCCCAGACAAGTGGGAGGGCTGGGTGGCACCAACAACGGAGTCATCTGCCAGACTTTTACTGGCACGATGTTCCATTTTGCACAATACCGGCATGTAAAGCGCACCTTCCCTGGGTGTTATGAATCTGGCCATTGTAACAACAGAAAGTCTCGGCGTCGTGCTTCCTTGCACACAGTGAAAAACAAAAGCACTTTAGCCCAAAGCCACCCAAAGTCACTTGAACTAAGGTGCCTACATTAGTTGAATTAAGCTCTGTCTCTGACAAAACACAAGCAAGAGTGCTTTCTCCGGGGACAGTTCAGATCTTCACTCCTGGCAGGTTCTAGCATCTCTCAAGCAGCGTGTTCCCGGTGGCTTATCCATATTGTGCTTCTGAGAAGGATGTTGCATTCCTGGGAGATGAGATGGCTCCAGGACTGGTCCGAGGGAAAGAGCTTTGTAGGTGAAGGATGCAGAATTTCAGAGATATTTTGTCTCAAGTCCTGGAGCAACCCAAGGTGAGTCACCACATCCTTCTGAACCTTGTTTTTCCTTGGTAGAGGAGAGAGAGCCTTTCTTTGGTTTTTCTAAGGTTGTCGGGTTTTTGCTGCATTTTGCACAATGGAGAGCTTGATTATAGCTGGGAGCATTGTAAATAAAAGAGCGAAACAAGGAGCTTATAGGGGAAAGAAAGGGAAGTGTAGCAAGTATGACTTTAGGCACTTACAGTTAACATAGACTAAAGATTTTCAAACTAGCATCACTATCAAACGCAATAACAGTAGCAAAAGCTCTGATTTGCAATTAATTCTTTTATTCTTGAATTAGCTGGGACTGCTGTAATGTGCCATAAAATTTGACATGATAGAAACCTGCAGTGCCACCAGGTGTGAAGTATAGTTTTGCGCTGCGTCGAACAGGTCAGTTTAACATGTCTGTGCTGGTTGAGTGTGTGAAAAAAAAAAAAAATCAAACCTCTAGCCAAAAAATAATGGGCAAAACCCCTGGTGCAGAATCACTTTCACTGTTAAAACATCCCATCTCCATGAAGCGACATGGTGGGGAAGACAGCTATCCACCCTGTGGCACCTTCTGCTGGGGTGCAGGGTAGGAGTGGAGCATTTTGGGACAGCCACATTAAGTTTTGCAAGGGGTGTGCGCATTAGGAACAGGGAGGCAGACACGTTTGTCCCACGTGGTCAGCTGGGCCCCAGACAAGACAGCCCTCTGGAAAAACTCTGTGAATGAACATCCTATACCTTGGTTTCAAAATATGCTTCTCTTCTCAGCCCATCTATATCACAAAGTGATTTTTCAGCCCATCTGTTTAATGATTAGGCATTGCTGCTGATACAAAGGGCGCTGCCAAAAACATGAACGGAGTGCTGCGGTGCGGACAGACTTTTTCAGTATTCCACCACAATTTCCTTCTGTCCTGATGCTCTCTTGGTTGAATTGCGTTGTGGTTTCAGTCCTGCAGCTCATGAAGGTGCAGCCTGCATTGCGGCGTCACCAGGCACGAGTCCTCACGGTGTGGTACAGCTAGGCAGGTTCTGCAGAGACCAAAACCACACATCTCCCCATGCCCTCATCTCCCTGCCTCTAAGCACAACGCTGTTTGCTGTCCTCATTCACAACGGAGACCACCATCGAGGAATCACAGGAGTGAGTGGGAGAGGGTAGTGTTCAGCTTAAGGACAGTTGGCAGGGATGACGATGCTGGTCTTAAATCCTCTTTATGCCCAAAAATCCACGTGCAAAGAGCTTTTTGGTATGTGGTCGCTTCTGAGGCACTTTGATGGCTGAAGATCATAGAATCCCAGAATGGTTCAGGTTGGAAGGGACCTTAAAAGCCCATCTAGTCCAACCCCTGCCATGGGCAGGGACATCTTCAACTAGACCAGGTTACTCAGAGCCCCATCCAACCTGGCCTGGAATGTTTCCTGGGATGGGGCATCTCCCACCTCTCTGGGCAATCTGGGCCAGTGTCTCACCACCCTCAGTGTAAAATATTTCTTCCTTATATCTAGTCTAAATCTTCCCTCTTTTAGTTTAAACCCATTACCCCTTGTCCTACTGTCCTACTGCAATAGGTCCTATTAAAATGTTTGTCCCCATCTTTCCTGTAGGCCCCCTTTAAGTACTGAAAGGCAGCTATAGGGTCTCTCCAGAGCCTTCTCTTCTCCAGGCTGAGCAGCCCCAACTCTCTCAGCCTGTCCACACAGCAGAGGGGCTCCAGCCCCCAGATCACCTTCATGGCCTCCTCTGGACCTGCTCCAACAGGTCCAGGTCTTTCCTGTGCTGAAGGCTCCAGAGCTGGGCTCAGTACTCCAGGTGAGAAGAAGCCCTGAAGATATTCGGGGCTGCCTGCAGCTGAGGTGTGGTTAAAGGGACCTTCCAGGTCCAAAGCTGGGTGCTGTACTGAGCTGTGATAATGGAGGAGCCGAGGTGGGACACCCTGCTCAGTGTCCCCAGTTTGATCTGGATCTTGCCGAAGTTGGTGGGAGAATAATCTCCCTTAGACATCAGCCAGGTTGCCTTCACTGTGTCCTGCTGCACAGGCGAATGGACTGTAATGCTCTTCTGTCCTTGGCGTTGTGCTTGTTTTCAGGGTGGAAAGGGAATAGAGCATCTCCTGAGGGAGGACCAGCAGGTTGCCCTGAGACATTCCCGAAATGAGTTCAGCTGACAACCCAACACTCTACTCAGCGTAGCCTCTCCCCATAGGAAAATTTTCCCTGTGTTGTGAGGATACCTGTTTAGGTGCAAACAGTTAATAACCGAGTGGCAGTAGCTTACATCCACGGATCCTGGGGTTTGTAGCATGAAGAGCACTTCATTCCCTTTACGCTGATCTTTTCCATCTGCTCTTTACTGCCTGCAAGGTATTCCCATGTGAAAAGTAGCTCGAGCCTGCCGTTTTCAAGCCTCATCCAAAAGTTATGTCAAGCATGAACATTTTATCATTAAGGGCACTAATACTTTGCACATACACAAAATTTGTCTTCTGATTATCCCCAGCTTGTATTACAATGCATTTTGTAGGCACTTAGCCAAACATTTTACCTTTAGTCAGATATATGACCTGCTGTTTTGGAGAGATTGGAGGCTGGTCCAAAGCCTATTAGATCAAGGGAGGCCTTTATGCTGGTTTAGCAGAATTTGGACCGGTCCCTAAAGGCATCACAGATGATCTGAATTATCAGAAGTGATCCTAGGCAGTTGCTAGTAGGTAGAGATCAGTTCGCAACTGCCAAGGTATCTGAAGAAGTTGGACCAGATTGTTACAGATCATCTGATGAGAATTAGCTCAACTTAATCAAATCACAAGGCGGTTGGAAATTCAATCTAGACTAGGCGGAATAGGTTTATGGGCTAAATGGAAAGCTAAAAATCCTAGAAGAAAAACAAACAGGCAAACAAAAAAAAAAAAGAAAGAAAGAAGCTCCATCAGCTGGAAAATGCAGCTAAACAAATTCTGAGCAGAAGCTAGGTGTGCTTTTTTTCCATTTGTCTAGAGTGCAATATTTTCAGCTCTGTGGAGTCTTTAAATGAAACTGGATGTCTTTCCAAAGGAGATATGCTACACCTCCATGCCGATCTTCTCCATGATGAGCTTACAGAAGTCTGAAGACAGGGAGTCCAATTTTAGAAACAGGTAAAGCTCTTATTTCTAATAGACTTAAGTTTTCCTGGTAGTGACCGAGTGCATACAGAAGACCCAAAATGTACCTTGACTTGGCCTGTGAGTTGAGCCAGTTACTTTGTCAGATGAACACATTGATGGGTCTCACTCCAGGTACAGACCATAAGAGCCCTCATCCAGTTAATATCTCTATTAGAAATTTAGTCCAGCTGAAGAGTAGGTGATGGGCTAGATGGCTCCATCATATCCAAATCATCCTAACTCAGTATAATTTTCTTTTCATCCAAAGAACTGGGATTACTCCCATGTCTTTCAATGTGCAAGTCAGTACGCATCCTGCCTGCTCTGAATTTGCTCATTGTGTCACCAGACAGCTGGGAAAGGGTGACTTCCCATGTATTTCTGCCTTTTTTATATGGAACCTTGAAACCCAAGAGGCATTACAGCAAGGTCATCTCTACCCTGAAGCAATATTTTAATGGTATCAGATTTTAATTCCTTCATCTTCCCACCTTCCGCAACCCTGAAAGCTAGACCCAAATTGCCTGTGTAATTTGTGGCCCATTGATTTATACTGCCCAACCACATCTCTGCTATACCAGTTAAATCACCTCACCTCTTGCCAAGTTAAATACTATAGCTTTCCCATGTTTGCTGGTAAACTGCTGCAATTAGTACAGAGGCATGTGGCATTTGACTGCTGGTAGACGCGTTGCTCGTTGTCCCACTCTGATGAAGCCCTACATCTACTTGGAGAGGTGCCTCTCGCTTATTATTCTTTATTGTTCTGGCCACTGGAAATTCAATACTTTCCCACAAATCCTTCTCATCTACATCCTCCCAAACCTTAGAGCCACCTACAGTGTTTGTGGTCTGAAATCAATACTCAGAAGTTTTCCCAGGCAACCAGTGGTTTCTTCTCTTCACTTCAGTCACATTCCCTCAAAATGGAGGCTGAGATGACCAAGGCAGAGCTAATGACAGGGTGCAGGAGTGTAAGAGCAATCCAGTGGGTTAGACCACAGGTCTCACTGGTGCAATGTCTTGTCTCTGGAAGTGGCCAAAATCTCAACAGGTCTGAGGAAGAGTATGAGATTTATGTGACCTCCTCTAAGAACCGACTCGGCTCCCAAATATTTGCAGATCAGGGACTTTCTGAGTCAGATGTGACCGCCTGTAGTTTCTCTCGGTGGATTTCTGCTCCGTGGACATGTTCATGTGATTCACCCCTCTGCAGTCCACCCTCTGGTCTTGAGACACGAGTCCTACACTCCATGTTGGTGATGGTGAAAGGTGAAAAAAGCTCTTTACCATTGCACTATTCGTTTACAAATTGGCCAAAATTCATGCCCTCTCCATCAATCCTCCTTTCTACAACAAATTCCTAAGTGCCTAATAAAGTTAAATCACATCCATTCTTCATCACCAGGCATCCACATGAGTTGGCACCTCCCGTGTGTTTCAGAGGAAGCTGCCATAAATGGACTTCCTTCCTTCTCCCCTCTCTTCCCCCTTCCAGCTCTTCCCATCACTTGCAATAACGAGCCCTACAGCCATCGCCACATATTCACCCCACCCCTGTGGGTTGTTTGCAGGAAATCTGAGCCACCCCCCAGTTTTTACGGAAGGGTTAAGGCACTTCCCTCTCCCCTTGCCTTTTGACCATCTGTCTGCATCCAGCAGCAGAAGTGCCACGCACTCACTCGCTCTCCCACCAACTCAACCTAAGCCCCTACCATCTGGAGATGATCTGTTTGTCTATTTAGACTCCAAGCTCTCCAGGGCAGGAACTGTCTCTAATTGCATGTTTGTACCATACCTACAGCTGTGTTGGACTGAATACACCCACTGTCATCTTCTCTTGGAAACTAAGTTCCTCCTGGGAGTGTCCAGCACTGAAAAGTAAGACCACTTGCAAATCCAAGTTGCTGGAGGCACATGCCAGAGCTCCTTGGTTGCACTTATATTAGACCACAGAAAATTCTTCTAGTGACTGGAATAATCATCCAGCCCAATTTTTACTGCCAAGCTGACAAGAGGGACTTAAAAGCAGTGAAACCATTGCCTAGTGTGGTGGAGCTCACATCTGGCTGAGGCTCCAAATGTGCCCTAATAATACTACATCCCACTGGGGAAATGCCTGAGGACCCCAAATTTGCCAGTGCCTGGTTCGGTGACCTCCAGCCAATGCCACCAGGGAGCGGGGTGGAGAGGTCAGGAGTCTCCAGGCCAGATTTTGCAGGTTGGATTTTGTCCTCAGTCCAGCACAGCAGGACAAACTCATGTGTATATACCTACTTTTCACAGCTAGCATATAACCTGCCTCCCTGTTTCAGGATGATGATGACCTTTTGTTCAGAAAAAAGTGTAAAAGTTAATTGCTTTCCTCCCCCTGCTATTTAGCAGCTTGAATTTAAAAAATTGTTATTGTACTAAGGCCTCTTCTCTGAGCCACAGTCTTTTCATACCACTCCTTCTTTATAACACATTTTTCAAGCTCTGTATTTTCAGTGGCTCAGGGCAGGTGGTAGAAAATGAAGGTGTTATCACAAAAATAACTTAACAAAAAAGAAAATAGAAAAGGCTTAATAAAGTTTCTGGTCTAATCCAAGAGACAGCATGAATGTATTACCACAGAAAGTCTTCTACAGATGGTTAAAAGTATTCCAATTCAATAATACAATAAAATTAAAAAGCGCATCTATATATTTTCCCATTTGGTTAACTCCGGAACACCATTTCTGCTTGTTTTGGCTGATTTTTATTCCTGCCTTTGAGTGTAAAGGAACGGTAAGGAAGTTTATGAATGAGGTCCCGCTCGCATTCCAGACTCAGCTATGTACGCGGGCTGTTTTCTGCCGAGGTCCTGGGATGAGGTCATTTCCAAACCACCTAGTTTGCCCAGTGTGCTAACTCAAAAAAGATTGAAACGGACAGATTTGCAGTTACTGCAATGCAAACATGCATACAGTAGTTTTCCCGCATGCCAGCCTCCGCCAAACTTCAGCCTAGGAGACTCGTAGAAAGAAAGAAAGAAAAGGAAAAAACCCAACCCTTTTTCCACTATGAAAGGCTGTTTATAAAATCGGTTTGATCAGCTCAGGAATGAGCTGAGAGAATGTTTACCCACACAAACACAGAAGATCGTGCAACTGTCTTAACATACCGAGCTAAAATAACTACTCAGCTGAAAAAAAAAAAAAAAAAAAAGGTTAGAACAACAGGAAATGGCTCATTTACTACCAGTTTCTCAGGTATTTTAAAGAGCTTCCAGAACATTTGCTTTTGTGTACCTAAGAGAAAAAAGTCGCTGATGGTGGGGGAAGGCCTGATGGGTAACATAAAAGTGACTTTCCTTGCTGAAAGAGTAAAGGCAGAAGAACGGTTTTGTGACAAGAGGATATAAAATACCCTGCAATTCATCAGTGAGGAGAATCAAACTCCGCCGGAGAGATCGGCATTCCTGGGGATTATGAAAAGGATTACGGTGAGTTGTTAGCAGGGCGAGGGAGCCACTGAAAGATGGGCTTTCCTACTGCCTTGAAATAAATGGGACAATTAAGGCTTTGGGAAAGTTAATGAGATATTTTTTTCTTGAATTTTCAAAGCAGCTGGCCAGCCCCTGTGTAGTAAAAGCCATTTATTTGAGGAGGAAAGAAAAATAGGTAGTGAAAATAAAAATGTTTGCATTCCCTAAAAATATACTTCGAGCCTTGTGAGGGGGAAATCAATTATCCACAAGGCCATCCTGCTGTCGGGCAGAAAAATCTAAGGCATTTTCTAGCTTGGGCTGCCCTCCGCTCCGCGGCGGTTAGCTGATCTCTCTGTCAGATGGGTCTCATCACGGCGGCATTCGGTGCCTCCAAGTCTTTCATGTGTTTAATCTCACAACCCACCTGTGAGAGGAGGAATTACAGTGAGGGAACTGAGGAAAAGGGCCAGACTTTTAAAGGGATTTAGCTGCCCAATTACCTGGCTCAGGGTTAGACTGGAATTCCCCAGGAGAGAAGGGTGTTGCACCTGGGTCTGCCAAGCCTTGAGTTAGTGCTGTTCTCAGGAGCAGTGCCCATTTGGACCTCGGACAAGGAAGAGCTGAATGTACCTGTGAATGGGCCATTGTGTCTCCCTTGATTATTATTAAAAAATATTTTGAGCCTGAAGGACAAAAAAAATTAATAGAGTCTGAATTCAAAGCACGAAGACCAGTTCTTTGTCCCGAGGCTGAGCAGGGTCTCGCAACATTCGTGCTTGTGTTTATTCCCAGGGAAATGATTTACAAATAACCTCCAAGTGCCATGAAGAAGTTTTGCCCCTTTCTGAGTCACGGTTTTGCTGCCTCCCTGTGCACCAACACCACTCACTCCTCACACCCTGCCAGGCCTTTTGGGCGTGCACTGATCTGGGTAGAGTCCTGCTAGGAGGGTCAGCACAGAAGATGTGCAGGAAAGAAAACAGCCGATTTTCTCTCTAATTTAGAGCAACAAGACATTTTTCCCCAGGTGAGGCTTCCTCTCTTATTCCTCGTTGCTTTCCCTCATGCCTCTCTTCTCATGGGCACTCAGCTCATGTTCGGCAGGTCATGATGCATCCCAGTGAGGAGATGGCACCATGGGCAACTGGTTGAGTTTGGGTACAGCTCCCCCCATACTCCCTGAAGACGTAGCTTAGGCTGGGCTGTAATGCTAATGTTGGAGCCTGTGAATACAAAAGGGGATGCCGCACCATCCCAGATCCGTGGTCCCACACACCTTGTGCTGCAGGAATGGGTCAGGGACATAGAATCATAGGATGGTTAGAGTTGGAATGGACCTAGTTGCAACTAGAGTTGGAAGGGATCATCCAGTTCCAACCCCCCTGCCCCGGGCAGGGACACCTCCCACCAGCCCAAGTTGCTCCAAGCCCCCTCCAGCCTGGCCTTGAACCCCTCCAGGGATGGGGCAGCCACAGCTTCTCTGGGCAACCTGGGCCAGGGGCTCACCGCCCTCACAGCAAAGAATTTCTTCCTCAGATCTCATCAAAATCTCCCCTCTTTCAGTTTAAAACTGTTCTCTCTTGTCCTATCAGTACACTCCCTGATATAGAGTCCCTCTCCATCTTTCCTGCAGGTCCCCTTTAAGTACTGGAAGGGGCTCTAAGGTCTCCCTGGAGCCTTCTCTGCACATGTAGGAGTCTGGCCAGGAAGACCGGAGCACTCATACAGCCATGTTTCACAGGGATATTCGGCCATCCTCCATGGATGAGTCTCTGGCACACGCAAACGACCACTGAGCATGACCACCTCTGGCTTCAGCAGGGGACTATCAGCCGTGTGGGAGCCCAGGGTCGCACTGTATCTGTGCAGGTCTCTGAACCCTCGGCAGGAGGGGACCATTAACCACATCTGTAATCCCTTCTGTAGACTGATTATGGTAAAAGATGCAAACAGAAAAGGAGAGATGACAAATAACAGAAAGCTATAGGCATGATACCTGTACCTGCTTGGGCGTGAAGACATACGTTTGTTTTTCATTGTTATAAGCCATCGTTCATTCATCACGGAGTTTCTGCATATTTTTTTGTCTGTCATGGCTTGACCCAGGAAACACATTTCACTCTAAAGGAATTTCAAGGCAAAATCACAAATTTCTCTAGATCCTAATTTATAAGGCAGCTTTCCCTGTGAAGGGCTGCCATGGGTGTTGCATTTTGATTTTTTGCCATGGCTTTTCTATCAGCTTCCGGTAAACCATAACCACCACCCCCCCCCCCCCCAATTCCCTCAATCTGCAAAACTGCATGACAAAGTGCAATCAGTCTCTTATAAATCCACACTGGTATCGAGGCAGTTCCCTTCCCATGCACTGTTTCTTATTAAATACATATCTATCGGCCAGTCACACATGCTGTGATACACAGCTAGGTATCCAGGCAACTTATTCAAAACTTGCTGAAGTCAATGGAAAGAGTCTGCTGTCCCTACAATACCACTGGCTTTAAAATGATCGCGAGCTCTTCATTAGGAACCAGCAGGTTTCTCCTGTTGTGTCGTCTCCTTCACATGGATGGAGCAGAGACTATAGGGGGAAAGTACTGAAAAAGGATAGGACAAGGGGTAATGGCTTTAAGCTAAAAGAGGGAAGATTCAGACTAGATATAAGGAAGAAATTTTTTATGCTGAGGGTGGTGAGACACCGGCCCAGGTTGCCCAGAGAGGTGGGAGATGCCCCATCCCTGGACACATCCCAGGCCAGGTTGGACAGGGCTCTGAGCAACCTGGTCTAGTTAAAGATGTCTCTGCCCAGGGCAGAAGGGTTGGACTAGATGGCCTTTAATGGTCCCTTCCCACCCAAACCATTCTGTGATTCTACGATTCTAAAGTTGCACCAGGCCAGAGGAGTCAATGCAACTGAATCACGTGGTTGCTGCTGCTGGTTGGATGTGTCCCATTTTGTCCCATTGTGAGCAGAACAGATCAGCAGCGCGGTCGGGCGCACTGACGTGTGCGGCATCCATCGGCTCCCCGGGACAAGCTGCGCGGAGAGGTGGAGTTTTAGACAATCAGCTCCCGCCTGCCAGCTGAAGTACAAAGCCTAATTGAAGAAAGCTGTTCTTTCATCCACACAAAGTATAAACAGCCAGTGTTATGGTGACAAACTTTCCAGCAGCTTCGTAGCTGCTACTCCAAGCACTCGCATACATCGATGCTGAAAGCAGAAAAAAGAAAGCGACGGCCTTATTTTGCAAAACTTCTCCGGATGATTCCAGAATGGCTTTGGAGCTCACACCCAAAACCTACACATCTGTGATGGTATCATGTACCAGACAATTCTTGTTTGGGTCCAAACTGTGGAAAAATTACTCTTAATTTCAAGAGTTTACGTAAGGTTTTTATTTCCCTCCCTTATTAGATAAGGTGGTTTGGGGTTTTTTTCAAAACTTCTGCTGCTTTCTCGTCTTTACTGATGGCTCCATGAACGTGGTCTGTGCCTTGGACAAAGCAATTCTCTATTGCAGACCCCTGAACAGGAGGAATTTCCCCACACATCACACCAAGCTCTTGCAAGGGTACAAGGGTGCCATTTGCCCATTAAATGGACCTGATCTGGCGAGGGTCTGCTTTGACGCTGGGATGCAGGAACCACGTCAAAGGGCTTTGCAGGACGCGTGATGATCTAAGACTCTATTTTTGTTTTTCGTGAGTACTGGGTGGAGTGGCAGAAGGTTAGCCTTTTCCCATCACCTTCCTGCCAGAGATACGCACAGCCCCGACACAGTCCGCTGTTGGCTACTCATCACAAGGCCCCCTGTCAAAACCAGGATGGCTGATGAGCTACGAACAAGCTCACAGTTAGATAATAGATGAAAGAACCTCAAGATAAATTAGGTGCCTCCAGAAAACCTGGCCAAATGTGTTTAAAACAGGAGATCCAACACCATTAATTCTCATCAAGCAGCTTTAAAAAAGGCATCCCGGCACTTGACTTATGCTTAGAAAACGTTATCTTTCCTTTTAACAGGGGTTTTATAGTGTATTTTGAGAAGATGACAAACAATAGGGTTATTTTGAAGTCATGCCAAACACTACATTCGCTGGAGGAGGAGAACAATGTTACCTCCTATCTGTCAACTGACCCCTCAGCCATTAAGCCGTTTCACCAACAAACAATATTAATAAAAAAAGGGAAAGTGCTGTTCTTAAGTTCCTTACAACCAGAGCTTGGGAAATGTCTTTGAATGAGATATTTGTCCCTTCAGGAAAGATCACTTTGTCAAAAGTGAAACTTTATGCAAGAAAGCATTCGTTTCATCGCTTCTCAGGTAAGAAACTAAATCAAAAAGAAGCATTTCAATAATTCCCATGGTCCATGCTGCAAAGGTGAAGTCTTCATTTGGTTTTGCTTCTCAGCAATTTTCAGTTTCAAAGTATGCCATATAAAATCAAATGAAATGGATGATGTCTGAGTTCAGAGGATGGGGTGCTGTGGTAGTTTAAAGCTTCTGGATCAGGGACCGTATTTTTTGCCTTGTGCCTGTTTAGAGCCTCTGTAGGACTTGTAGAGCTTGTAGAACTACTGTAAGACAAATACGTTTACAGCAAATAACAATAGCAAATACATAACCTCTTTTCACCAGTGGGAATCTTGCCCAAATTGTCCCCAGCCACAAATAGAGACAAAGATTTGAGGAGGGCAGATGGGAACAGCTATTTTATCTGAACGACTTTGTCGGCAAAACGAGCACCTGCTCACAAAGCATCCAGCCAGCAGTACCAGTAGGTGTGTTATTGCTAAAAATGATGTATCATCCCATTCAAAAAATATCAACAAAACCATCTGAACATTTTCAAGGAGCAAATTCCTTGCTCTCTCTCATACTCGGAATAAGCTTGTTCTCATGTGACAGCTTGCTTCTGCACGTTATTTGAGCTGCAGGCACCAAAATAGCAAATAACAGATCTTCAAATTAAAGGAGCTGTTTAGAATCACAGAATGGTTTTTGGTTGGAAGGGAACTTAAAGATCATCTGTTTACAACCCCCTGCCCTGGGCAGGGACACCTCCCACCAGCCCAGGTTGCTCCAAGCCCCGTCCAGCCTGGCCTTGACCCCCTCCAGGGATGGGGCAGCCACAGCTTCTCTGGGCAACCTGGGCCAGGGGCTCACCACCCTGATGGTAAAGAATTTCTTGCATAGGTAAAGCTGGAAGCATCTGCACCAGTGGTGTTAGGAGCTAATAATAGCCACCACTTACAAAAGCAGACCGAATCGCACTTTCAATGCAAATATGAGTAATAACGATGCTATTTTCAGCTTTATTGGCACATGTCACCCCGGGCACTCAGATTGCGAATTCAAACACATGGTTAACGTGGGACAAAACCAGCGTCTTCTGGCCCTGATCTGCCCAGCTGTCTTTGCTCCACGCCAAGCCCTGTTGAATTCCCCGCAGCTCCGGGCAGGTGGAGGGCTCCGCTGGGGAGAGCCCGGTGCAAGTGCAGGGGCCCTTGACACCCGATATGCCGTGGGCAAAAGCCGCTTTCATGTGCTGCGTGTTTGGGCAAGTTTATGTCTTGTGGCCGACACCAAAAAAAAAAAAAAAAGCACCATAAGAAAATAATTGGATGTTAATTTCCCCCAGCTTTTGCTTAATTAAGTGCAATTCGAGAAAATAGTGCAGAGACAAGGGAGAACAGTTGTCTTTTAAAGGTGTGCTTTGCTGGGGTATTTGCGGTGTTTGCTAAGAAAGGGCTCTAATTGTGTCAGGGAGGACTCCATCGGTGGGCTGTATATATGTATAATGTCCGCAGTGTGTCCCTGAAAGCAGAGAGCTCGTAGGGGAGGATTGGCAGCACCCCGACCTCAGCACCCCATGGGAGCCTGGGTGCACCCCACCTCCCCAGATCCCTTGGCTACTTGGAAAACCTGAGCGAGAGACATCGCAGCCCTCCAGACCCCCGGGGAGATGCTTGCTGGGGGTCTGTCCTTTCCCCCGAGGGTCCCATCTGGGCTGAATCCATGCAGCCCCCCCTCGCCTGGCACCCGGTGCCTCCTCCGCCTCGGGTGCCCGGCTGGGAGAAGCCCCGCTGACGGCGGCTCCTGTGCTGGGCTGAGAGAGGATTACTTAATTAACGATCCAGGAGTGCCAGGTGAAAGCCTATCTATCCCGAGCGAACGTGCCCCCGGTTCCTAGGCGTGTACACATGTGGTATCATTTTTCCATTATTTGGAACATACAGAACTAAATTAATAACAGTTCCTACAAGGCCCTGGGGCTCTCCGTGGAAGAATTTTGATCTCCTTAGGAAAGGCCCACCATTTCTCATAGGAGAGATGCACTTGACTCCTGACCTCTTTTCAAAGGCACCTGTGTGAGCTTTTAAAATCCACTACCACCAATTATCCACTTTCAACCTGAAGTGTTTAAACCTCGGACCACATTAACTGAGCTTAGCACATAGCCATGTCATTGCAGACTTCCTGATGTGAGGAGATGCCTTGACACGGCTGAAAGAGAGTTTAGGGATGAGGCATGAGATTATCAGCTTCTCCTCCTGACAGCTTCAAACAAAGGAGCCTTTTAGCCACCTGGTTTGTGTCTCCCACACCTGCATTAAGATTGGGAGACAAACCTTTGTACTGCTGCCTTGATCCTATTATTTGCATGTACCTGTCCACAGTCACCCTGCATCTCTTAATAGCCTTCAGAGAGACCAAAGGGAAGAAGATGCACATCTACTATTTCTCTTTCAGGTTTAATACCTTTTCTTTTCTTCTTTTTTTTTTTTTCTTCTTCTTTTCTCTCCAAGGCTGCAAGACTTTTAGGACACTACAGCATTTATTTAAACTCTAAGGAGATTTATTTGGCACGAGGGATGGAGGAGGGGAGACTGTGGGAAGGTTGAAGATGTGGACGAGGGATGAAAAGGGAGCGGAGGCCATTTTAAGGGTTTCTGGCTGGGTTGCAGAGAGCAAAGACCAGCACCCGCTCCCAGCACCAGGCAGATGTTTGGCTATGGGACTCCTCTGCTCCCTGCTTAGGTCTCACCCTGAGACCATGTCCAACCCCTGGTCCCTGTGAGGAGACACCGGCAGCTCTCCCCACCACTGCCTCCAAGCCTAGGCAGTGAGGGATGCCTGCACTCGGGAGGCTCGATGCACACCCCCGGCACCTGCTCCCCTTCTTGGCCCTTGTGCCAGGGTGCAACCTCCCTCCTCTCCAAGAAGCGGCACTGCTCTCTGATACCCATGGGCTCCAATGCCCCCAGAAGTCAGCTCCAAGACCAGATTTAGCCTGGATACAGAGTTCAGGATGTGCCCCCCTTCCATCTCCCTCTGCCTGCCGGTGAAATTAGCTTTGTCTTCTCTGTCCCAGAGCTGAAGGAATGTCTAGCTTTTAAATTAAATTCATATCCTCTTTCCCATGCTCACAGAATTAGCCAAAAGGACGGAACATCATTAACCTTCCAGATCCAGCCCTATCTGACAAGGTGTCTATGCGAGGGAACATTTCAGCCGTAGCCTGTGTGTATACATTGCTGCATTTCGGCCTCCGCCAGCTCCTTGACTCATCAATGTAACTGAGTAAGGTAGAAATATTAGAGTTGCATTCATATTCCAGGCCTGGTTTAAATCACTAGCATTGTGGAAAGCTCTGGATAGGTCCAAAAAAAAAAGGAGGGAAGAAAAGAGTTTTCTGGTTCTAGTTTTTCATATTTTCTTTTCCCCTCTGAAAAGTGAAACCCTCCAGCTGCCCGGCATTGCACAATGGCCCAAATGCTGCGAGTTCCAGCCCTAATCCCAGCCCATTCCGCACGCCAGCCCCAGCAGAGCTCGGCAACGTGCCCCACCGCCACCGCGCTCCACCAAACCCTTCCCTTCCCGAAGTGTCAGCCGCTCCTGGGGTCAGCAGCAAGTGTCTTGTCCCCATCACTGGATCATGTATTTGGCCTGTGAAAGTTGTCCATCAGCTGCAAGAAACATAAGAGGAGGACAAAGAACAGGGTCAGCTCCCTTAGCCACTCTATGATTTGTGCTGTCGCAGAAAGTAATGCGGGTGTAAATCTCCAGATTTCAGTCATGTGTTGTACATGGTTTCCATTATGGTTAAAGGAAGAAGAGCTGCCAGGGATCCACCAACATGCTAGGTGGGATAAAACTAAGCCCTAAGCATCTTCCTCGGTTCCCAGATGATGGATCACAGAATCAAGAATCATAGAATGGTTTGGGTTGGAAAGGACCTTAAAGATCATCTCGTTCCACCCCCCTGCCCCGGGCAGGGACACCTCCCACTAGACCAGGTTGCTCCAAGCCCCGTCCAACCTGGCCTTGAACACCTCCAGGGATGGGGCAGCCACAACTTCTCTGGGTGTGATAAACCCCTTGTTCTCCTGCTGTCCCCACAGAGGGGACACTGCTATGGGTGCTCTGCTCACCTTGCAGGATCCCTTCAGTCATGGCTGCAGGTGCCAGGCAGCCAGGGAAAGCCATTGGGATCCAGGTCTGGTTTTGTTGTTGTTATTAATATTAATATTATTATTATTGCCAAAGCAGTGAGAAAGCCTAAGAACTCCAACATCAGCATTGCCTACACTCAACACCACAGGGCAAAGCTTCACCAGGTCTCTGGGTCTCTCCAGGCGGGACCAATGGGAACAATCAGGCATCATGCATTATGCCCACATACCAAGCGATGAACTTGATGAATCAGCCAAAAAACGTCTTGATAAGGGGGTTGATCCTCATCAAATAGTGCTGTACCAAATACCATCCCCTATTGAAGATCAAAGGCTTCACCAAAAGTCAACAGCACCAGAGGGAAAGGATGGGCTGTGGTTAAAGATATGTGCTGAGCCTTCCAAGAGGGATGGATTTAGTTCTTCTTTCTGGCTTAGCTTTCCTATGATCATGACGTCAAACAAATCACTTCATCTTCTGCCACCTCAGCGCCCCATCTGTTCAAGCATATTTATAGTATTTTTCTTTTTTCTCTTGCCCTTTGTCTTTTTTGTTCTGAGTATGAAGTCCTCAGCGCAAGGTTGTCTCTTACTACACAAGGCCCATCAGAAGAAGGCTCTGACCTGAGTTCCTGCTGCTGGAATACAAATATTATCTAGATGGTAATGCAGTGCTACCGTGTTTATGACACTGGTTGAGAAATAGGCATTGCTATCCATGGAAAATCTTGATTTGAATGAAAACGTTGAGTGGCTTGTTTGGAAAAGGGGAACCCTTAGCACGGTTCCCATTTTTCCCAGAAAAATCTCTGAAGGAAGTTTACAAAACCCAGACAATCTTGTGAAATCAAAAAGCGTTCAACAATCAGCGCTACAAAGTAAAACAAAAGACAGCATCATCTGTCCCGCGGCCGGATTTCCTTCCTCCCCGCAATTCACTGGAAACCCTTCTCTGTCATCCAGCCTCGGTCAGGGCTCTCATTCCAGAGGAATCGCTTCTGCACTTGTGTGTCAAGAAAAAATCTGTTTCCAATAGGCGGTAAAAGGTCTGCTCATCGTACTCCTGTTTCACAAAAAGCAGTCCCAGCTCCTGGCGGCGGCACACTGGCAGTGTCTCACGGGGCGTTTCACATTCATCCGACCATCTGCAGAGCTGTGCTGGGTCTGGGAGGCTCAGAGTTGGCCCAAGACCGGCTTGTGGAAAGGGTCTGTTCTTCAACGTCATGCTCTGCCCCTCTCAGCCCAGCTGGCCATGGCTGTACCCTCAGATTCACCTCTGCTGCTGCCGCAGGGAGCTGTAGGGGATGAAGATGGACAAGTCAAGTTGCTTCCACCTTGCTTTGCCTCTCCATGGAGTTTCCCACTAGCAGCTTCTCAGGAAGGGCTAAAGTTACCCGTGTACATCTTTTTCTTCCTGCATGTTTTAAACTGAAATTCAAAAGAAAATCTGCAGTGTGCAATTAATAACTTGGTACCTGTACGTGGCAAAATAGTTTAGGAAGCATCCGCAGATCTGTTTTAAATTTAGCTACAGGACAGGATTCCACCTTTCTCCAAGCAGATGAGGCAGTTTTATGCAGAAAATAATGTGTCCATAGGCTTTTCCCCATCATAGACAAGGCTGTGGTCTTACCTGCAAGCCATGTTGTCCCTGAGTGAAGAAACACAGCAACGATTTGTGCTGGAGATGCTGTCCTGCTGTCACCAAGAGGTAGCCCTTGAGGAGCGATGAGGGAGAGCACTCTCTCCTCCCACTTCCTGCCCAATTGCCCCCAGGGTGTGATGCCTACAGCATCACCTTGTCCTCACCATACCTCCAGGAGGTCTGTCCACCAGGCAAGGCCCCGTTCGCAAGCATTCAGAAGCTTGTTAGTCACCCAGGGTCATAAAGATCCTCAAGTAGAACTGAAGGCTGGGCAAAAAGCATCTATTTGTTCCATCTCTCCATCCTCAGGAAGCCAGAGCACCACCAGAGGAGGTCAGGGCGGATTCCCAGAAATGTGACCCATCCTCCTAGCAATGTGAGTGTAATTCAGAGCGTGCCGCGGGCTTGCCGGCACCTCTGGAGTTTGCTGTCATGACTTCACAAAGTGCTGCACTCCCCCAGGAAGAGCGATCCAAAGAGGAGGAGTCCGGTGGTGCCTCCACTGCCCTCAGACAGCGGGGGCTCGTGGTTGTGTAATGTTTACATGACCACAGAGCTCACCATGGCTACATAGACCTCGGGAACAACAGGTCCAGCCCATGTGCTCAGAGAAGAGCAGACCTCTTCCCCTTGAGCCAGAGGAGCGTGCACTTGCCTGGGCAAGTAGCTGAGTTCTGCCTGTGTCAGAGGGAGAGCCAGCCAAGTCCCATACTCCCTTCTGTTGGTGTTCTCCATCTCAGAGCCGCAATACACTTCCAAAAAGGTCATTTGGGCAACTGGGATCTCTGTGATGCCCTTGTGCTTCCTGCAGTGCATGCTGTGTATTCTCCGGATCCCTCCCTCGCACCTCAGCTGGGTTTTGGGAAGGTTCTGGGGTGTGCACGTTCTCCTAGTGGTTTGCTTCACAGCATCACCAACAATGAACAAGGGAGGAGGGATGGGACCTGCTGATCTGCCCACCGGCAAATGGCAGGTGCAAAAGGTGCAAATACTCTGCACAGCATTGCAAAGACGCAGTAAAATCACGCAGTGTCAGGGTGGTTTCTGTTTAAGGGATGACCATATGGGGTCCTTGCTCAGCTCCAGTGTCCAGCCTGATCTTGTCACAGTCATATCACTCCTCCATGTTGCAGCAGAGCACCGATGCATTGGTGGACTTCCCTCATCTACTTATTGAGCTCCCTCTCAATCCTCTGAGTTCAATTCTCTGCAGCCAGCTTTGTCCATTTTCTCTCACCAAGGTAGCACAACTGTGATCTAGGAATGCTCCAGGATGAATTCTACCATCCTGCCTACAGTCCACAGCAGACAATCTTTGAGACAGGTCAGGTGGACTCCCAGATGAGGATTTGAATGGAAATGGAGGACAGATACGGGCTTTGCAAAGGATGAGCAAGTGCTGAAGCATTTGTGATGCAGAGGACAGAAGGAAGCCTGGAGAGGTTTGGTCACTTGCAGGGTGGAGACCTAAACAGCAACTTCTTAGGCCTGTTCTTGAATTTTTCATCCATTTCTTGATCACATCCCCATTGCCTGCTACCATATTTCCAATATTGCCATTGGAAATGTGGAAATGTGGCTGTATATGAATATGGTGGCATGAAGAAATAGCTAGCAGAAGGTATTGAACTTGCCAACTAAATGCCAAGGGCAGATTTCCTAATTGCCGAAGCAGACCAAGCTCTACATCCCGCAGTGTTTGGGCAGCTGCTGGGTTGGCAGCCTGCTCAGGACCCCAGCAAGCTCCGGCTCTCCAACGAAGAGAGGGCAGTGCTCTATCTACACTCACCAGCCAGATCATCCCTGGTGTTCGTGCAGACAAAATCCTGACTGATTTTGTTCCAATGAAGATTATGGGCTTGACTTCATGCAGAACGAACTCTGATGGCAAACATGGGGGTGGGATGCGTCGGCCAGTTTTTTATGCAGATTTTTCCCAAAGTGTTTAGTGCTGGTACCTTTTTGAGCTCTAAATTTGGATGAATAAATATCCCGGTGAACAAAACCAAAATCTTTCACAAACCACATCTTCTAGGAAAGAAGGGGGTCGGCCCCTGAGACAATCCCTGAGGAGCCTTATGGGGACAAGTCATACACGCTGCCATACAGAAGCCCTTTTTTCTTGTTTTCCTAAACTCAAAAACTAACAGAACCTTCCTCTGTGTCATGGGGCCTCATTTTGTCATGTTGGGGGAGGATTTTTTGTCTGAAGGCTGTTTGGCCTTTTCAGGCCCTCCCAGTCCCTCAGACCTGAAGGCCCAATGGTCTTCCTGATGGACCACGCTGCAGGCATCTTTCCCTTCGCTCCCAGGGTGGCTCTTTCCCTGCCTCCTTGCAGATGCCTGCTCTCTAGAAGCAGGCATTCATCTGCTCCCACCACACGGCCAATCTTCTATGGATCCTTATAGAAGAGGTGAGCATACTAGTGTGCTGTTTTTTGCAAAGCTCTGCCAGTCCTAGAGGGCTCTTCCAATCTTTGTGGCAGGCCACCAAAGTTGGCATTTAACTCTGGTGCACGACCCAGCCCAGGCCTGTGGTCGTGTTGGAGTTGTGTGGCCATTTCCCTTCTTCCAGGTAAATTCACGGCATGGTTTGGAGAGAAAAGAAGTGGCGCAAAGGATTTGGAGGTGTTTTCAATGACTGAAGAGCTCGCAGGTGAAGCCCTTCTCAGGGTAAGGGCCAGAAGTGGAGTTCAGGGAAAATAAAGGCTTGTCTACATGGCTTTGCCATGAGGCTGGGGATCATCCAGTACAGCTGTTTCTGTGACAGGGTTGGGAAACTTGCTAGCTGAGACAGCTTAAATCAGCACCTCAGTGAAATAGGCTCTCCCTAGAAGAGGACTCCTTGGGATGACTGTTCAAAGGCTGAAGTTTGCACACTTTAAAGGCCCAAATGACATTGACAAAGACTCACACACCAGGGGTCACAGTCAGGGAGATCCCTGAGTACCGATACATGTTGGCCCTTCATGTTAGACTCTTTGCCTGGCATTTAGGGCAGCAAGACACGGAGGAAAAACATAAGGAAAAAAAAGCAAGCCACAGGGACCATGTACCGCCCATGTGGAGAGCTCCAGATGTTCCCATCACCGGCCCAGCAGCCACCAGTCTATTAGACACTCATTAGCAAGTGTAGACAGTGGCAGCAGCAAATTTGGGGGCGTACAGTCTGCAAAACTGCCCCTCTTTTCTCTCCTCAGTTCTTTCTTTGAAGATCCTTCAGCCTCCTGCTGACACACAGCTTGTGGAGATGCCTCTAGTGAGAAGTTCCTCAGCACCACCCGGTGCAGTGAGGGTATAGTCTCTGAGGATGGATGGTATCCAAATGTTTGGCAGAAATTCCAACTTTCCTTACTTTTAGGCGTATCTGTGGCTTTTCGATACTGTAAACAACTGACATAGGCATGGAAGAATAGTGTATCTGAAACAGTTTATACAAAAGAATTCCATCTGTCAGTCTGTTTACAGTTCACATGTGAAAAGGCAAAAATCTTTAAAAGGAAAACCCCGGGGGAAAAACATTTATATATATGTGTGTGTGTGTGTGTATATATACCCCATACATATATATGGGATATGCTACAAATAATTGTTGAAGTGGAACAGTATCAGTGTAGACTTTTTTTCTCTCTTGAATAGCAGTAATTTTTTCCCCTGGTGTAAATTAAATTTTCCCAGTTTGCTTTCTAACTTATTCAAAACAGCACAAAGAAAGCAGACAGGGTGGGTTTTTTTCTTTCTTTCTTTTTTTTTTTAAAAAACACTTTCCAGTTTTAAAGTTGTCCTAAAGCTTCTTGAAACTGTGCATTAGATCATGGTATTGCAGTGGAGAAGAAATACTGCTATTACACCCTTGAGAATAACCTTGAAACCCAGCCGCTGTGTTATCTAGAAGGGGATTTTAGAAATTGCTGTGAGAGCTTTAACTTCTGCTTGGACAGCCACCAAGGAAAGCCAGAAATGATCCAGGTTTCATGTCTTTTCCCAGGGGAAGAAAAAATCCTGTATAATTATCCACCTCACTCCTAAACGCCAAAGGGCAGAGCCCTGGAGACAAACGTGGTAAAGACCTGGTTTGGTAATGTTTGTGCTGAGCTGAAACAAACCCAGTTAATATACAAGCTCATCCATAGGTGTCACATAGGTTAGAGGCACAAGCAGCCAGGGATGTTTTTGGCCCTGCTGTTCCTCTCTCTGGACCCAATCCTGTGGGTGCAAGCTACAGGGATGAGCGTTAAAACTCTTTGGTGCTTAGAAAGGAGGAGGGATTTGTCCTTGGCTGAGAGGACCCCTCTACTGCTAATGGTAGACATGTGTTGAGGACCAGGGCGCTGGATACATCCCTGGGAAGGATGGTTCAGAGATCAGACATGGGTTTTCCACCTCTGGAGCATGAGTTCTTACACAGACATGTGTGACAGTCCCCTCGATTGCACACTCAGTGGGACACCCAGCAAGCTGGGGAGGCTATGGGAAGAGGGTCTTCTTCTCACAGAGACACCTCCAAGAGCAGACAGGATCAGCACCACTCCACAAGCATTGTGTTGACCCAAAGACTAGCAAGTGTCCCATCTCAGGCTCCCCTTGCCCTTTTGGCCCTGCTGATTTGGCTGCTGCTGAAGGCACCAAGGAAACAGACTCCAGCACATCTCAGTCCTACTCTAACGGCCAGGGTTGCCTTGTGATGCTTATTTTTAGGAGCCCCGGGATGAAGCAAGATGGCTAACAACACAAATATTTACATGTGGCAACTGTTTGTTTTAATTGCATGAGCTGAAATCAAGGTTTTCTGTTGCCCCCACAGCAACAGGAGGAAGTTGGGGGTGTTTTTATGGGCATACCAGAGCCCAGACAGCCTTGGGAGGTGAAGGAACAACGTTACCCACCAGCTTGACCAAACATGTGCTCTTCATATTCCTCCACCATGAAACAGCTCTTTTTTGTTGTGTCTTGGCAGAGTTATGAGCCTGCAATCCTGGTACAATAACATCCCACTTCTGTGAAACTCCACAGAGCCAGATTCAACCCGTGTGTCTCACACGGAGCAGCAACAAGTGTGAAGCAGTAACACACCTGTGCCCACCCTTCTGCAGATGTTACGAGCTCTTGAAAACCCTCTTTCTGCCCATATTTGCACAGCGCATAGCAGGGGCCAACCCCAAAGAGCAGGAGAAATAATAAATACATTGAGGTTTCTAATGGAAGGTTGTCGCCTGCATTTTGTAGCATTAGGGGACAGCTTGTTTGGGGCTGGTGTTGGCTGTAATTTTTCACAAGAGATTTACCCAAACTGAAAACTCTGAGCAGAAAACGATCACCTTTTTGGAATGTCATGTTTTCCAGATCACTTCCTGTCTCCTTACCCAAAGCTGTGTGTGACCAAAACTGTTCAGTTGCTAAGAGACAATGAAAAATTGAAGAAAAGATGCTGATTGTTTAACAT
>VYZM01002779.1:174142-227239 GCA_013398915.1 Dromas ardeola
CAAAAAAAAAAAAAAAGCCAGAAACAAATATTTTTAGAAAAGTGTTGATAATAATCACATTCCCATTGTTTGCCAGCCTGTGCCCTATTTCACATCCTATTAAGAGCTGTGTTGAAATGTTATTGCAGAATCTCCAAGACCTGGGATATTTCTTAAAGGAAAAAGGTACATCTCAGAAATACCAATATTGAGTATTTTTGGGAGATGCTGTCACAGTCCTACAGTCTCTGGGACCAGCATGGCTACGATGGGAACAATCAGAGGTAGGTTTTCTCCAGAGATACCTTTCCTGGGTATAGCTACTAGAACAAGTGCAGCTTTATTTGGGGTAAGGAGAAACCTTGTCTTGGAATACCCTGTGGGCCCCAAATAACCTCTGTGCTGCCATCCCCAAGGAGGACTGGCCTGTGCCACCACCATGTCTGGACATTTGCTGGGTCAAATGGGTGCCTTTGTGCACCCAAAAAGAGATCTTTTGTTCATCAGTATACAGGACGTTCCCGAGCCAACCTGGATTCAGTTGAGACCAGCTGGGCATCAGTCTTGCAGCTCATTAGAGAGTGGCAGTTTTGTTTGTCTTTTTAATTTATTTGGCACAGGAAGGCTGAATTCCCTTTCTTTTGCCATGCAACCCCTGTTCGAGGGTGTCTTCTGTGCAACTATCCCTATTTTTTTAGGATGGGGCTAGGAGCTGTGATTTATGGGTCATTTATTTTTGCTTTTGTGTTCCTGCTACCTTTTAAGTACCCTCCATCTTGGCTGCGTTGCTTTTCTTGTTTTGCTTGTGCAGACTGGAGAAGGAGGTGGTGGGCTTCTGCCCAGGCTTGTGGAGCTTGAGGCAATGCAAGAGGTGACCAGGAACAAGGTCATTTGTCTTGCTACTAGCTTCTTCTGACACCAAAGCAAATCATCATAAAGCTCTTCTCATCCGGGAAATCTGGAAAAAGCTTCTGAGGTTGGCATCATGACTATTCTTGGATCATTTTGCCTTTTTTTCACACCAGTGTGTTTCCCTTGTTTCACTCGGCCTGTGGTTGATTTTCTTGGGTATTGACTTCAGCTTGGTTTGATCTTCATGTCTCCGCAACCCTGCATGCCAGGCCAAATGTCAGATCCTGCACAAATGGAGATGAGGACACACAGCCCTAAATGCACCATTGCCTACTTAGCTGACTTTGGACCTCAGAACATGAGGCACTGCATGAGAATGGAAACCTCCCCTTGGCTTGTCCTCAGCAGGCAGGAGGAATGATGTGCATGGCCAACCATTGGTGACTATCTGTCAGATAAAGCTATGGAGCAGGCCAGGCAAAGCAGATGTAGGGAGGTTGTTTCTTTTCCTTGTGAGTTAGAAATGTATTATTTTACAGCATGGAGCAGCCTTGATCAAAGTTGGATAAAAATGCAGGCAAATCCAAATTGCCTTGTTTGTTAGCATGGATTCATCCCATAAAGCTGTAGGTATTTAAGTGGGACACAGGAGTCAGGACTGTGGGATCCTTTACTAATCAATGCTGACACCTCGGTCAGTGGGCAATTCAGGTCTGAAATGGTCATCTGTGCTGCGCTGGTTAGGAAGGGAAAAATGAGTACGACCAACCTATCTATGCTGACGCATCCCCCACCTTTCCACCAGTGAAGTCACAAGGCACTTTGGCCAGTAGACACGACGCCAGCAGTCCTCACCCGTTTTCCAGCAGTGGCACCATTTCTGGTTTCTGTTCCAGGTCCCCCATTCCACTCCTGGTTGCAAGCCAGTTGACAGCAAGTTATGAAGGTCCATGAGTCTCCCAACCCCAGCTGGGGGCAACCATTGGGCTGTCCTTGGGCACTGAGATGGTTGTACAAGGGTGGAAAGCGTGGAGGGCAAGGATGGGTAGGAATGCTGAGGACATGCAGCATGTGAGCAGGAGCTCAGAGTCTTCAAATTTCCCTGCATCGTCGGCGTCCCCTCCCTCCTCGTCGTGAAGCAGCTTTGCCGTCCTGGCTTGGGAGGGCCGGACACACGCATGCCTTAGCGATCTCGACAAACACAGCCGGCCGGGGTGCATTACATCAGCCCTGGGTGGGGTGGCCCGGCCGAAACGGCCTCCAGACAGCGCAGGACGTGAACCGCTCCGCCGCCGCGCTCCGCTCAGGGCTCTGCATCCAGAGATCGCACACAGACAGCCCCCACGCTGAAATCCCCCCGCCCTCCCTCCCTCTTTTCTTTTAACCTCTTGTTTCTAAAGTGGTTTCTAAAATAAGCCCGAGTTAGCAGCAGCTGCGAAAGCCGTTTGCTGTCAGAATTGGCCCCTGTGCAGACGGCCTGGATACTGCAGGCGCTTGTTTTGTGTTTTAAGCCTAAACATTTTTTTCCTCCCCGCTTTTGCAGTTCAACTCTTAGTTTTTAATAGTCCTTGTCATGATGGGAAGTGCCAGACTCCAGCTGTTCTTCCCAAACCTCTGGGAGAGGCCTGGTTACATCTAGTTCTCATAAATCTTGAATCCAGTTCTAGCAAGTCTTTAAGCCTGACCACTACGCTGCCTGGGCAGTCCGTGATTGAAAACAGGAGCAGAGGAAGAGAAGAGGAAAGGGGGGAAACGAAGAAAAGACTCTGCACACTTGTAGGCTGTTTCAGGAAAAGTCTCCAAGAGGCACAACACGTAGGTCACACCGAGATGAAAGTCAGGGTGTTCTGTACAGTCCTCACCTTGCCTTATAAACAGCTCATGGCATCTAAGAGTGGGTTGGTGGAGAGAGATTACTTGGAAAAAAGAAAGGGGGGATTCACCTGGCTTGCGTAAGAAAATGTTCCTGTGTCAGGAACTTTGAGGACCTTCATAACCGATATAGAGAGGTCCTGGTTCCCTCAAGGATCTTCAGCTGGGACAAACTGGTCTGAGCTCTGCATATCTGATTTATGTCTGTTGTGGATTTGGCCTTCACGGTTGCAAAAGAAAAAAAGGAGAGGAAGGAAATGCAAAAATGCACACTGCTTTAGGAAATGTATGCCCATTAGTGTAAGTACATCTCTGCCCCTGTGCTTGGTCAGGAGAGAGAGTGTGTTTAACCACCGCAGTGCATGAGCATCTCTGAGCTGGGTTAGGCCTTGAGGGACAACCCCAAGCTGTGTAACACTGGGCTGGCCTGTGGGGCCCAGGCACCTGACGTGCTCAGCGGTGGGTTGGAGCCCACCAGCACTGGTGGGGGACCTGCTGCGCTCAGCGCTTCAAAGCCCATGGTGTTGTACAAGGTGGACCCTCTACACAGACACTAGCCACTCCTGGCATCAGACTTTCATGTACCTGAGTGGCCACAAAGGCTGGGAGGATATCTGAAACACTAGGGGTTCAATGGTGGGGGGAAATGAAACATGTTTCCATACAGATGAGAAAGCCATACCTTGGCCCAGAAATCACAGCCGGCTTGGCTGCAAGGTGCCTAGGTGTATCTTGGGGAGGATTGCTGCCTGAGCTGGGCAGACGCTTGGGCTCACGTGGACACACGGGAAATGATGGATGGAACCCTTCCACAGGCGATGGCTTTTGGTTGTGGCTGTCAACCTCTGGCCTTTTCAACAGTAGCACCAGGAACACCAGGGCCACCCTGAGTGCCAAATACTTTCTGTTCTTTGTCTTTAAAAGTTTTGTCCTGCTTCCACTAGCCAAATTCCTACAAGAGACTGGGAATCCCCTCTCTCTCTTTCTGTAAAGATACAACGCTAGAATGACTTCTTTGGGTAACCAATGGCAAAAGGCTCCTCTTCGTTTGAAGAAGGATCTTGTTAAATTTGTGGGCAGGATTATGTTTTACAATCACTACCCAGTGCTCTGGGAAGCTGTTCCGACTTCTGCAGTCTTTGCCATAGACGTGTCAAGAGGCAAGAGACGATAAAGAAGTTGCTATGTGTCCTACCCTCCCCGTGACTTGGAAGACGAAACAGGAGCTCTATATTTCTTAATTGGGAATAAGACAGAAAATAGCAAATGACCACTCCAGCAGATACAATGTCCAGGGCAGCATTACACTTGCTTTCATACAGTGGGAAAGATTGAAACCTTGTCCAAATTCATCATCATCATTCATGCAGACTTTTGTTGTTTGCATCCATGTGGGAGGCTTTGGGAACCAACACAGGGAGAACCACAAGAAAAAAAGGTATACTAAGCTGAACATCATCCCCCCCCTCTCCCGCCCCCCGACGTCCACTTAGTTACTAGACAGAAATCCCTTCCAGCAAATAACAGTGAGATTAGCCAGTAGCATTGAAACAGGCACGTGTTTGGAGCATGGAAACCAATAACTCGGGGGAAATGTGGACGTCAAGGGCCATGTGATGGATGGATGGGCTATGGCTTTTTAAGTATACGCATTTCAAGGGAGCATGAACGTTTGTTTCTCCAAGTGCAGCTTAACCTCGCCTGACTCTAGGGGCGTCTTTTCATTGACTTCAGTGACTATTGGATGGGGCCTATCAGAAGCACAAGTTTCCATGGGTAAGCCATGCACTTAAGCAGCTACATATTTAAATACTTAGATGAGCCTCCTTCCTGGATTTCCCAACATCTGTGCTTCCTCTCCTTGGAAGCCATCCCCCTCTTGGATCTGGACACTCAGAGTGTGCGGAAATGAACGGGAGCATCTAAGGACAAAATTTCTGCTGTAAAGCAGTGCTCTCTGTAGCGATACAAGTGTGCCGCAGCCGGCGGGTGCTCTACAAGAGCTGCAACCAGTCGTAGTTGCATTATTGCTGTTGCTGCGTTAATTGGGGCAGCCTCCTGTAGAGCATGGTGAAAATAGCAGGAGGGATGGTGGAAGCCCATAGGATGAGACATGATACTCCTCTTCTTTTCTTCCTTTTGTCCATAGCCTGTCCCAGGACCATCTTGCCCCCAGACCCCTTGCAGGAAAGTGGGGCAGCCAGACTCATGCCAACGTAGGCTGAGCAGCAAGGACAGTTTTGCTGCGTGTCTCATTTATTACCACAGACACATTTCCAGTGCTGTTATAAAGCTTATCTCCTCCTGCTATTTCCCAATATCAAATCGTAGTAAGAAAACAGATTTCCCTTTGCTTAACACAGGTAGTATTACGCTAGGGAGTGTTAATGGCTTAAGCAAAGATTTTTCCACCTACAGGCGAGTGACTGATAGCTTATCCATCTGCTGCATAAAACCAATCCTTAAATCCCAGTTTTAATGGGTCATATCACCTGTGGTTTCAAAATAACTCAGAATTCTCCACTGAAGTAAGATGCAAAATAATCAAAATTAGTAGCTGGAAGGGAAATAGATTTTCTTCAGTTCAACAAACAACCGGGAGCCCATCACTTTTTCAAGTTGAATTGTCTTGAGTGATTTTGTCGTAGGTCAGGAGGAGGTCAGACAAGTTAGGCTTGGTCTTTTTCTTGCGTTGTCGTCTCTCAGCAGGAGGAGGAAGTGTACCTCAGCAGGTGTCATAAACACCAATTTCGCAAAATTTCATAATCATTTAGATCTAATTACAAGACACACATGGTTTTTTACTTTCCCCAGGAAGACTTTGGGGATCGTCCACTGGTAAACCAAATAAAAAGGAGTTTGCATTGATTTTGCTGCATTGGGTGGATTTGCAATTTTAATCTAGGAAATTCAATTTAATTCCAGAAACTTATTTTAACAGGCTGTGTTATAAACTCCAATTCAATTCAATTACTGTAGCATTGCAGACACAGGGAGAGGAATGATTCATACACTTTGCTTCAGTGCATCCATCAGGAAAAGAGACACCAACAAACTCAGCTTGGGACACGGAGTGGCCACTTGTGCGTCTGCCTCCATCTCTGCCTCCTATCATAGAAATTCCCCTCCTCAGTAGCAATTTGACCCAAAGCTAAAAGGCTGAGAGAAACCCCAGAGGTGCTAAGAAGGTAAAGCTTGTCACAAAGCAGAGAAACCTGTTTGGCACTGGAGGTCACCAAAAGCAGCATGAGTGATGGTGGCATTTTTAGCAGCAGGTATCTCACAGGAGACTCCTCATGACCTTGCCTGAGCTGTTTATGGCTTTCATGGGTGACTAAGATTAGGTCACTTAAAAGTCCCATTTTAGGTATTGACTGTCAATGCTTGTCTCTCTTCACTCCACCCTGCAGCACCATGCTGGTGGCATCTCTGCCTCTAAAGGCCATGCTTGTCCTGGTGGACCGCCATGGTCCCCCTCTGCCCTTCAGCCTAAGGGGACACTTTACTTGCAGCCCTCAGGTGGGTGCTGGTATCTAAGACCTTTCTCACTAGTAAATAGCAATTTGCCTTAGTGGAGAGGCACAGGACAGAGACACCCAAGGTGAGGCTAACTGTGATTTACTTCACCTCTGGCTGGACCTTCAGAGGGACCCAAGCCACCGCAGAGAGGAAATTGCTAATATGGATGCTACAGTTATCCTTATCTCAGCTTTCTGTCCTTGCTGGTCATTAAATTATCCCACAGCCCTTTACAGACACTGCAGCTATATCCACAGCTCTATTAATAAACCTTCTGCAGCAGTAAATCCCAGTGCCTGACTGCAGACTGTCAGTACCTCCTCTGATTTATTCTCCACTTACCCGCCATTTGCTTCATGGGTAAAATGAAGCGGCCGCTAGTTTTACTCCCTTCATGACCCCTCAGCGATAGCGGTGACAGCCTCTGGGAGAAGGTGCTGAGGCCCCCCATGGTTTGCGGTTGTGACTGCTTGCCGAAAAAGAATGAAGAAATCCTCATATGGAGGTGCCCAAATGCAGGATTCCCAGAGAAAGGCGTAATGAGGGAGACAGGACCATTGGCTGCAGTTGGTGGGGTGCTCCAGCAGGTGACCATGAAAATGTCCATCTCCCCGCACTCCACAGCCCCTTGCCTCATCGCATGCTGTGGCCATCAGCCTCACGGACATAGGACTGAAAGGGCTTTGGCACACAGACCCACTCTGGAAGCAGTTGCCCTGGTCAGTGACACTCCCGTGGTGGGAAGGTGCTGGGGGAGCAGACAGGGCTGGAGGCAGTGGAGTAGGTGAGGACCCACAGCTGATGGATTAACCCCACAAGCCAGGGACCAGGACCAACATGCCAAGGAGACTGGGCTCATTTGTCCCACCCAAGTCCAATGACTCCCAAGGGCTCTGCGGCACATGCTGGCGGAGCAGCCACTGAGCATGAAAAGCTGGAGTCAACATCTTGTTGCCCACCAATATCTATGGGCTCACATGGCAGCCTAGAATGGTGGAAGCATCTTAAGTCCTGCTCCTCTTTAAAGGCTGCAGTTCACACATCAACTTTGCCACAAGCATGGCCAGCACTACCATGAATGTGGGCAAGATTGCTGCGAGCATGGCCAACACTGCTGCAAACATGGCCAACACTGCTGCAAACATGGCCAGCACTGCCATGAGCATGGTCAACAGTGCCACAGACATGGCCTGCCATGAGCAGGCAGATGCCAGGACAATTCTTGGCCCCAGGCATCTACAGTTGGCCCTCAAGGGCAATGCTGGAAGATAGCAGAGGAGCTCATTAAGGGACTGTGGAAAGTTAAAGAGAATTTACAGAGGAGGGTCCTGGCCAGGAGGTGACTCTTGCCCAAAGCACCAGCCATGTGTCCCAGGGCACCGTGCTTCAGAAGGGGAACCAGACGAGCAGGAGGCTGCTGACATGTGCTTTGGGGTCCTGTCCATATTAAGGCAGAATGGCCCCACTTTCTTCAGTTCACAGCTGACTTGTTCTGTGGTGGGGGAAAGTTTAATAGCCTGTCTTGGCCCGGACAAGACTTAAATTCATTTTCTGGACTCCAGAGGGATTGTGGTTGGCCTGTATCAGCCCCAAACACACTTTGATTCATTTTGTTTCCCGGACTCCTGAGGGATCCTTTTTTGGCCTGTTTTGGCCCCAAGCCCTCTTTGATTCACTTATTTCCTAGACTCCCAAGGGAGTGTGGTTGGCCTGTTTTGGCCCTGTCTTGCTGTCACTTTTCCATGCTGGTATGCAATGCATCTGCACGCTTTAGATTTCTTCACTGCTTGTGCTCTCACTGTAGGCCAAGCCTGGATGTATTTTGCAATATTTCGGGAAAGATAAATACACTTGGTCTGTCTTCACTCATTCACCTTGCTAAGACTTTTCTGCAGCCTTTCACTCCCTTGTCTGCATGCATTACTGCACGGCAAGAAGCAGTATGGCCGCAGTATGGCCAGCCCCTTGCTGGAGAGGTGATGTTCACTGTGGGGTTTTCCGGGGGGAGCACCCCAAGAGAGGAAGGGAAGTCCCTAAAGAGGGGGAAAATGGTGAAGAGCTACCACCCATGTGGCTACTGTTCCTATCAAAGGGGATTTCATGCTCTGGCATGCTGCGAGGTTGTGCACCTTGCTTCTGAGCCTGCCAGCCTGCCCTCCCACCACGAGAGCAGGGCTCCGAGGCTGCGAGGAGATGGGCCTGGTCATGCCAGTCCTGGTGGCACAGCTGTCTGATGCACTGGGAAAGCCCCAGGGCAGGCATGGGACTGGCTCTGCCATCATCCTATGGGTGACCTGGTATTGGACAGCCATCCTTCCCAACCTGTGGGCTGGGGAGCTACCAGAGATGGTGGCCCCCGCTCAGCAGACATACAGTGAGAGCACAAAGCATTACTCACCACTCCTGCTCTGGCACCACTGATGTTCCTGCCCAGTTGTACCTTATAGAGCCTACGTATGAATGCCCATGAACAAGTCCCTGCCTGGTCTCCATTATGACGGAGCAGCAGCCCTTCCTCTTCACAAAATTACAACCCCAATGTACTGGGCAGGGAGCTGACATGCAGATGACCTCCGCTCCATGGAGAAGCTCTGTAAAGAACAACACCTCTATGATGCCTTAAAAGAAAACAGGTTTGCCATGGTGTCATCTACCTCTACCTCAACAAACTCAATGGTGACTTCCCAGTCCCAAACCAGTTTGTCACTGGAAACAGGGGAAGAACATGCTGAAGATGTGATGGCGATTGCTATCTTCCGACCCTTCCTACCTCTTCTCGGGCACCTCTTGGGCTTTCCAGCCACATCTTGGTTGGTATTTGCTCACACTGATCCTCAGCTTGTACCAGTTTCCCTTGCTCTGGCAGAGCTTGCTGCCAGCACGCAGGGCTGTGATCACTGGGAGAAAAACCAGCTGGGGGTCTGGCTTCCCTGTTAGAAGTCCAGCTCTCCCTTGGACAGCCCATGCTGGTGTCCAGCGCTGACATCTATAACTCTACAATAACGCTTTGGTCTTTGGTCCTGAAATTTCAAAGGGATTTGTCAGAATATAGATAGGCTCATCCCCCATTAAAATCCTGAAGGGCAAAGCTGCCTGGGGCAGAGTCCCAGTCCAGAGCTGTGCCCTCCAGAGTGCACATAAGAATAAAGTCTCACTTTCAGTAATGAGAATATCATACCAGAGCTGCAGCAACAGACCTATTTTATTTCTTTTATAATTTACAAATATCACCACAGTGCAAACTCATTACGTATCCCAACAGAATGGCATTGCTTTCCATATAGACTGTCTGGAGATAAATGTTTCAGCACAGAATTTATTGTTTACAGAGCTTACACATTTACTGCACAACTCCTTTTTATCAAGATCTCATTTCAGAGCCTAAGCAAGACAGAAATTCAATAAATTCAAGAGACTGTTAATAGTGCGAGGAGAAGGCAGCTCTTCACCGAGTGAGCAAGTTTCATTGTCCAATTGTCCCAGGAAATTTAAAGCAGAATGTGTTTTTTGACAGCTTCGTTAATGTGACTTTTTTTTTCCCTTGCCAGAAATTCAAGCATAATTGAGACATAGTGTTGAACTTCAAATGTTTCCCTGAGACTTGAATAGAGAACTTGATGAAGCATGTAATATGGCATAACCTCCCAATTATTCACACGTTTAGATAACTATAATCACACAACCCCTATCACAGCAAGAAGGTTATTCTAGGCAGATATTGGCAGGGGCTAATGGACAGCATATTTCAAGGGCAAGGAGGGTTTGGAAGGAAACATTAATCAGAATTTGGTAGCAAAGTCATCAATCATAGCTTAACAAAGCTGTCACTCACTGCTGCAGTCCCAGGACCTCTATCAACTTAGAGCTCAACTCCGCAGTCTCAAAGAACAGAATGTATCAAAGAAGAAATGCATTGCTTCAGTGTGACTGTCCCCAGGATACCCAGCCTTTCGCAGCATGGTTTCTCTACCAAGAGAATTCATCACCAGAAGTTGTAGTAATTGGGGCATGTATTTTCCAGTCAAATGACATCACTTTTTATTATTACTATTTGATGCTTTCTTGCTCTGGGTTTGAAAAATGCAACTGCATTCTACTATTGGAAATTATTCTAGCCTGGAGTTTCCTAGCTGCTTGCTGCAGCACCCATAGAAAATTATGACAAGTAAAGAGAGCGGAAATGTATAACAGGAGTACAGCAAGCAGATGAGAGGTTGTGATTGTTCCCATTTAGTGGGCACTCATTAGACCTCGGCCAGGACGCAGCGCCTAGGTTTGGGTCCCCAGTACAAGTGAAGTGCTGATAAACTGGACTGAGTTTGGCAGATGGCCACCAAGATGGGCTGGAGCATGTCCTATAGCAAGATGCAGAAGGATCAGGCCTTGTTCAGCCTGCAAAGAGAAAGTTCATACGGGGACTTAATACCAGCCAGGGATTTGGAGAAAGAAACCCTGGAGGTTTTCTAGATATGACTGGAAAAGCCCTGAGCAAACTGATCTGACTTCAGTGCTGACCCTGTTTAAGCTACAGACCTTCTGAGTCCCTCCCAGCCCAAACAGTTCTGCAATTCTGTGGCTGAAGGAAAAATATATAAAAGGCCACTGCAAAGAGGAAGGAAATGCTCTGTTCTCCGTGCTTTCAAGGGATGGGACATGGAGCAAGTGATCAAATGGCAGCAAGGAAGACTGAAGTTTAGGATCAGGACACTCAACGCCCTTGCCCAAAAGCTGGCGGGGAGGTTGCACCATGTCCCATGTTCATGGGCTCCAGAGCACCTGAGAGTGCTGTTGCCTTTGTCCAGGTAGCTTCTCAGTTTCTTCAGACAAGTCTCTCATCCTAGCTTAAAGCCAGTCTGCGCTAGTCCTGACATTGTTCCTGGACAAAGGCAGTTCTCCTCAGAGAGGATGTTTGTGTTTCACCCTTGGGCACAAACATTTTGTGCAGAGTCCAAATTCCTTCTTACCTAACTGGTCTCTCCAATCATCTGCTCTTCTGCTTTTAGCTCCTACCTTTTGCACTGTTTTACCTAAGTCAACTCTCTGTTTTGTCACACGTGCCAAGTTTTGTACCCGTCATTCCCTCAGTTGCTAGAGGGTCCGTCTCTCGAGGCTTGCCACCAGGGCACAGCTGCAAAGCAGCACTGGAGTGGGGCTTTTCTTTCATCCTCCAGGCCTGACTTGAATCTGCAGCACTTCTGTGCACAAAAGGGCCGGAGGCGAGAGGTCTCTGAGTGCCTGAGGAACAAGAGACATTCTGCAAATGAGTTCCTGAAGACTCAAACTTTCTCTGCCCTCCTTGAATCGTCCTGTGTTGGCTAAGACACCATTTTTTGACAGCACTGCAGCACATGGAAACCTTGATCCACCCAACATATTATGCTGAAAAATTTCATGCTTTGGGTGCATAAAGTTTTCCACATAAACAGGTGGGAGTCTGGCATGGCCAATGCGATTTGAGGCCAGTGCGTGGTGTTTTTTAACACTGCGTGGAAAACTTCGGGTGCTGGCTGTCTTGTGAGGGGTCAAGTGAGTCATTATTTTCATTGGCTTTCCTCTGGGCTGGGTGTCCCTAAGAGGTTTGTACCTCCTGAGCCACCTACCTCCCCCTCGGTCCTCTGGCAGAGCTGCAAGCCACCAAAACTCCCTCCTGATGGTGCTGTGCAAAGGCAAGAAGGGACAGTTCCCGTGGGGGATCACGCCAGAACTGCCAGTCTCCTCTGTATGCACTCGCAGGAGCAGAAAATTTGCCATCATGGTTGGCTTGTTCTGTCATCAAATTGCCAAGTTGTGGTGTCACATATTTCTTAGAAACTAGATCCCTCAGTGATACCTGAGTTACTCTAAAAGAGAAAACCATGGGCATGGCTGGGCTGAAGGGTGGCTTTGTCGAAGGGAGACGTCGTTACTGACACATGGTGGGAAGCAAAGAACTCCATGGGGTTTAGCATATCCTGCCCCAACCTTGGGTCTTGTATTTCTTAAGAGAAAGTAAAAGAAAATTCTACTGAGAGGAGACTTAACGTGTGCCATTTGCTTTCAGGATGGACCGGTGACCTCAGGGCTTTCTCCAGTTGCCCCCTTTACTTTGCTTGTACCTGTTAGCCTGCGGCAATGGGGAAGCTGCCTAAGGAGCTCTGGAGAAAGAGATCCTGCAGTTGACGACACTGGCATGAGGAAGAATATTTTTCAGCTGAGGTTTTGGGTTGAGGTGGAAGGGGAACCTCGCATCAGCAGGTCGCACGAGCGTTACTCTGGGTCCAGGCACACCTGTAATTGGGCTACCCCAGTTCCTACAAATTCAGTGGACAGTAAAAGTGAACCATAGGTGTTGGGCAGTCTGTCTCTGCCCTTCCACATTGTGGGAGCTTGGTCAGGTGGACCTACACAACAGACTCACTTGTCCTCCCCTTGCATTTCATGGAGAAGCAGGAATCCCTGAATGTCTCAGGCACCAACTGGCCTAACACACGCATAATCCTCCCATGAGATGTAATTAGGAGCAAGGTCTGTAAGCCAGGTGGGTCCCCGGGGTCCCCCCAGCAACGCAGTACTGTCTGGGCTTTGGGTCCAGGAAAGGTGGGGGCACTGGGAGATGCTCCAGAAAGGAGCAACAGGGGTATGGAACACATCACCCACAGGGAAAGATGGAAGGATCTTGTGAGTCCAAGTGCCTAAATGTCTCATTGGGGCTGCAGTGAGCCTACTCTCTGCTGTGGTTGGATGGGTGCTGGCGGGATGCTGGATGGATGTGGAGCTGCCCTGGTGGCATGGAACCAAGAGGCACTCAGCATGCCCAGAGAGGGACGCGGTGAAAGATTCCCAGCCTGGGGCTTGCCAGCTTGTGTGGCCAGCAGCATCCAAGGGAGGGACCTGGGCATGATCCCATTCGGTGTCCTTGAACCTCCCCGGGCCAAAGGGCCAGATACTGCCGACAGCCAGGTCAAGTGGGGACAGCTTTTACCATGAGCCAAAGCTCCTCCTTACACCTTCTTGAGTGGAAATGAGAGGTTTTGACTGCTCTCCCACCACACCCATGAGGGGAAGGGAGGGGACAGGGTGGGGAATCGTTATTTTAGTCATTAGCTGATGGGGAATTTACCAAGGAAGCTCAAAATCCCACGGCTTTCTCGTTGCAGAAGTAGCCAGCGTGAGGAAAATGGCACGTACTCCAGGACTATGACAGAGAGGAGAAAACCCTCTGATTTGGTGATTCTGCCAGGATGAGCTCCCATGCCCCATACACAGTACAACCGGCCCGGCCGGACTTGGTTCTCACTTCACAACACCTCCAACCTCCATGGACTTTTTCTGGGTTTTTTTCATCACCTACAGGCTGCAAGAAATGAGTCTCTCACTACAACGAATGGACCAAAACCAGCTTCCCTCAGAAAAGAAACCAAACCTGAGCAGGAGGCTGCACCACAAGCTCAGTGGTGCAAAAGGAGACTGCTTGCAAAGGCATTTTGGGGATGACCCGCTCCATCGCCACAAGCAAACATTAGACCCTTTTGCCTAACTTCTACACTTGGAAACCACGTTCACACGTACTTTTTTCTTAGAACTTACTTTGGGCCAAAAAAATCTTCCACCTCAAGCTTTTTTATTTCGTGCTTTACAGGTGGTGGCTCTGGAAAGCTGTTTTGCCCATCTGGCAGCAGACTGAGAACATGTGCCATCCAACCCGCAGCACGAGCCACCAATGCTCATCACTCCTTCTGTTTGTTGATATTCCCAGAGAAGTCACGTGAATGGTTCCCGCACTGTTATTGTTCTAGGGCTCATGATGGAGTATAACATTACATGAAGGCTGGACTGTTTATTTAAACAGAGAGGGTCCCATCAGGGTCACAACCTGACGTCTCGTTTCCCACCCGCTTGACGGTGCTGTGGGGAGACCAGAGGCTTGTGTTTGGGATGCTTTCATATCCAACACAGTAGGCAGAGAAGGAAAGCTGATTTGGGGGAACTTATTTACAAAGAACAAAGTGAAGCCATGCTTCTTGCACCAGGGCTGTCTTGGGAAAACGACTCCTGATAGGATAAGTTGCAGATCAAGGCGTTTAGAAGGAGAAAGTGAATGTGAAAAGCTTTTAAAACCCTTTCAAAAGCTGTCATAAAAAAAAAAACCTTGCCAGCTTTCTAGCCAGCGCAGAGTGTTCTAGCATCTTGGAGGTCACATATACAAGCTGATTTACCCCAAAGGAGGGTCTGTTCCATCTCCTGGCAGCAGCATTAAAAGATGACTTCCCATTTCCAAAGCACCCTCAGAGGTGGCCTCGAGCCATGCAAGACACAAAAAAGGGCATTGGACATGTTGCATGGCAAGCTGTGACCCCAAAGCAGAGCATTTGCCCTTGGAAGCAGGTTGGGGAGGTTCACCAGGGTGGAACCCTTGTTGCAGCACAGGGCTCTGTGTCCCAATGAGAGAGATACTCCAGCTCCTCCCTGGGTGACCCTACCGCTCCATCCAACTCCATACCTGTGCCCTGCCGCACTCCATGCACGTGGAAGACCTCTCAAGAGACACCACAGTGGAGGGCACGCGGTGTCCGAGAGAAGGAAATGCTCATCGGCAGGTGGCCAAGGGTCTGACCTTAGGAGCAGGCTCCTACTTGGGGCTCTGCCCTGGATGTGCTTGGTGACCTTGAGCATGACTCCTCAGCCCTGTCCCTGCCCTCGCCGCCTGCCCTGCCGTGGATGTTTTTGGAGCAGCCTTCGTCTCCCTGGGTGTTTGTACAGTGACTTGCCTAACTGGAGGATGATTTTTAGCTCCAGGCTTTCGGTCCGGTGATAAAGCCAGTAGTAATTGAATGCAGCAAGCGATGTGACAGAAACCAAACAGGAGCGTAAAAAAGAGAGATGCCTGTTCGAGGGGAGGAAGGAGAAGCCTACTGATTTTCTTGTCACAGGGAAGTTTGTCCTGGAGGTGCTTAATGGAGAGGAATGGCAGGGAACGGTGACCTGTGAGTTGAGTTACAGGCTCACGTAACGAGGGGCGAACGCGCTGCTTTGTGTGTGTCTGTGTTTAACGAGCAAATAAGGCAAAGATTTCTTTAAAGATACTAAGCCCAAGTACACCGCAGCTGGGAAGCACACATGAGCAATAGCTTTCACATGCTAACAAATAAAAGATCTTTGCAAAACAGATGCTGAGGTTTGTGGGGCTGGCACAGGCTCGCTGCTGGCAGGGAGTTAACTCACAGAAAACTGAGAGGTTCAGAGATGGAAGAGTATCTAGAGACCGTTTGTTCATAAACACAGCTGAGGGCCAGCAACCTGCTTTATACCCTGCCCGAGCTGCGCTGCCGGAGTCATTCCTTGCAGGGTTTCTACAAGAGAGAAGGCAGATATGCAATTCTTCTGCAGCCCACGCTCTAGAGAAATAATTAAACAGTTTTTCTTAACCTCTTGAACTTTCCATTTATTATTGCCATCCATTATGTCTACCTTCTCAAATAGCAGGATCCTGAAAGCCAGCTCCAGGGGTCAAGGGTTTATTGTTTAATGGAGATAGAACATTCTGTAAATTGCACAAAGTCACAATGTTTAGAAGAGAAGCTTCTGGTGTACTGAATCTTTTCAATTTAACAAACAGTGAGCTTTGACATATGTTCTTCCTCCATAGCAGGAAATTTGGGATAAGTGCAGTACTGGCATGGACATGTTACCAAATCCTTCCTGTAAACCAAATGACATCTGCATTCAAATAAAAACATTCCTTGCACCAAATACCAGGAAATACTAAAAGTATCACTATTCTTCTAAGGTCATGCTAAAATGAAGTTTTTGGCTTTTAGAGCACAAAGTAAGTTTGTACAGGGCCAAGACGTTTTGTTCAACACACATTTGCTGTTACAAATCCCAAGAGACGTCCTTCTGGGTCAAATATGTGCATGTGTCTGTAGAATTTTGCAAGCATTTAATCTTCTTCATATGAAAAAAGAATAAATATTTTAGGAGCGTGGACTTACATTAACAAATATTGCCGTTGCCTTTGTTTTTACTAGTGCTCTGCTTTTCAAAGGCAGAAAAGGGATTTGCTTAAAACAAAGCAAACATCCTCAAAATGCACCATGCCAAAATAATCAAGGGAATAAATACCTGGGATTTACAAAATATGAATATTCTTCGGTAAATAAACTGAAGTAAGAGCAGGCAGGGAGACAACGCTGCAGTAGTGATGGGGAGGGAGTGCTGAGTGTAAACACTTTCATCTCATAGATGGCAAATCAAGAACATTTAAAGAAAATAAATGTATGCAGAGCAGATTCTTCCTTCTCATGTTACTTTCGGGGGATTTTACTGCTGATAGTTAACGCCACATAAAACCTTTCGAATATTATGCCAGCAGATGAAAAACTACAATGGCAGAAACAGCTTCCCATGGATAATTAGCATAAATATCTGCTTAAAGCTGAGTAATTTGTTCACTGTACAGGATGTACTTCAGCAGTTTTATGAGCTAAAAAACACAGGGAATGTTTTGAATGACTTACATTTGAAACAGCGCCGGCAGATAGCAGGCACTTTTCAGCGACTGCCACACAAAAAAAGTCTGCTGCGAGTGAATGAGCGGCCGTTCCCACCAAGCCCGGGGCCAGACGTCCCCGGGAGGCTTCACCCAGACACATCCCTGCAGCTTCCCACTCCATGGAACATTTTCATCTGCTGGGAGAACTGGAGGATCCAGGTGCTGAAAATGGAAAAGGAAGAAGAGAATGAGGGGAAAAAATGAAAATGGAGAAATAAAAAAAAAAAATAATAAAAAAATCGGTGTTTTCCAATGTCCTTTGAAAAAAATGCATAGTTTCCAAAATGGTGACCTTTTCCAAAAGGTCATTGGAAAAAAAGGTCATTTCTTTCAACAGACACTGTGTTTGACAAGTGTGGCTCAAGTGAGTGTGGCACTGGCTCAGAGGCAGGTCCAGCGGGGTTCCCCACGTGTATGTCACTCCCACCTCCAGCACCCAAGAAGGCTTTCTTTAGGCTTCCTTGGTGCATCCCTCTCCTCCAGGACCAGAAGCTGGGGTTTGTGTGGTCTGTGTTTCCAGAGCCGTGGCATCTCCAACTTCCCCGGCTCCTGCTAAGGCAAGGGGGTTGGGAGGAGCAAAAGGACCAAATGGGAACAACCTGAGGGGGAAGTGGTGGATGACCCTGTAAACCTGCTGTAATCCAAGCCCTGGAAAAGAGCCTGAAAAGGACCTGATGAAAGTGTGGGTGGAAGGCAACCCAGCCTTGCAGCCCACAGGAGGATGGTACAGCTGAAAACACACAGATATTCAGGTTTTAATGGAGATCCCAAGCCACTGAGAGGGTTGCTCATTTCAGTCAGAGTCCCCACCTGGCCTTGAATTTGCCTGTGCTGCTCCCAGGTTCAGCTGTACACACCTTGAGCGAGACCCCTGCCCCAGAGTGCCCCAGGCAGGGCACACGCAATTCAACAGCATTTAAAAAGAGCTGAAGCAATCAGAAAAGCATATACTCTGGTCTTCTACAGCACGCATCGCATTGCATTGGCCCCAAATGCTGCTGAACTCATCAGGACCTTTATATCCTCTTGATACCGGTGCACACCTGGGCTGTAATCCCTGTGGTCTCCACCCCAGGGTCTACAACAAGACCTGAGGGGGATGAACTGCATAAGCATAAATGGAAAAAAAAGCACTTCTGTTTTCTCAAGGTTATATTTTTCTTCTATCTTTAATTAATCTATTTTTTTTTTAATTTTTGCTGCAATCCAAACAGTTGGAAGGGAAACTAGAAAGAGCCTCTATTACCTACTGGAAATGCCTAGTGTCGGCAGCGTGACTGCTCCACCCCACTGCGGGACTCGGAATTGCCCACTGGTCTTTTGAAGACAATTCATGAGGATGCAGGCAGGCATCTTTGGGGTGGGATCAAAATACAGCCAGGCGGGGAACCCCCAAGGCGGGAACTGAGGTCAGCAATGGCTGCTCACCTGGTTATAAGTCCCCTTGGTGGCCCAGTCTACCCAGACACCTCAAGGATCCCAACACTTTGCTGGTGTTGCTCCATTTGTTATCCCAGCAAAAGTCTCCCACTGGCTTCGATGCAGCAAAACACGTTGCTGCTGGCCTGGGCTGGCCCCACACGGCCGCCCACGTGCTTCAGCCTCGAAAGAGCAGCTCGACCAACAGCAACTTGCAGGGAAACCCCCCGTCCGGGTTGCAATCTTGAGGTACCGCCGGAGGCAATCACCTCCCTGCTGAGCTAAGCCCCAGCACTGGGCTGCAGCTTTCTTTCCAAGTGAGAGCTTGGAGCTGCTATTCAGACCTTATATTTAGAAAAATGTGGGAAAAGAACTAGATCCATTTCAGGGTTTGTATTTTTGTTGGCAGGATATCTGGTATCATTATGGAGAGCAAACTGAGGGTTTTTCTTTTTTTTTTTTTTTCCTTCAAAGTATGCATTTTCTTGCCAGAAACGTATAGAAGAAGTGGGATCTGATGGGGGGAATTTGTGGGTGAGAAGCCTGAGGGACCAGCAAAATGATTTCATCGTCACATCCTTCGTGTGCACAGATGTGTGGGTCCCAGGACTGGGAGGACTCCAGAGGTCTCCTCCTCCTCCATTCTCCCACCCTGTGGTAGAAAGAGCTCGACCTGGTGGCAGAGATCTCCTCAGATACTCCCAACCTGATGTTGTTATCATCCCTGTTAGAAAGTTCCTTGAGTTTGCTGCAAGATACATCCAGGATTGCTTTTCCTGCCAACAATGGATGTAGGGGACAGATTACTCCCTCCCTTTGCTGCCATGTACAATCCTGGGCAGCTAAATAACATGCCTGAGAGCTCCTGAAGGATCTGCAGAGCAAACCTGCAGGTTTGCCCGGCCACTTTGAATGCCAGCACATGACAGTGCTGGTTTTTGCAGAAATCTGGTATTTCATACATTTGCAGCAGACAAGGGGATGTCACCCAACAGCACATTTAAGGACAAAGCCCTGGTGAGTGATTTGACATACGTACTCTGGCAAATGTACTTACATGCCACTATTTAAAAGCCTGCAAGACATCTGCTCTGCCAAAAGTCATGGCAAGGCTTTTGCAGATGGGTCAGCAGACGGCAGGGATGGGAAAACACAATGATCATGAGAAAATGAAACCCGCCCTTTTCCACTCCTTAAGAATCAGCAAAATCACCACCACAATACTGGACCATGGGCTTAAAAAGCAGACAGAGAACCTTTGGGAAAAGCCAGCTGGCCTCCCGCAAGAGGGACTTGTCATGTGTTGCCCACTAAGCTGTCAAGTTAAGGACTCGTCCTGCTATCGCTCAGTCCTCAGAAGGTCAACGACTGGATTTGCTTATCGCCCAGAGGCACTTTACTCTGGTTAATTGGCACCCCTGGTGACAGGGCGGATTGATGGTCTCCCATCAGAGCCTTTCACAGCCAGCCCAGGAAATGAGCCCACGGCTTGCGCTCACCCTTGTCTGCCCATTTTTTACAGTGTTTCCCATGGAAATAGGGAAGGAAACACTCACAGGGCGTGGATGGGTGTAACGTCACTAATGTCAAGGCAGGCAGCAGTGAGAGGAGGGTAGGAGAGCAGCCTCAGACTTGTCTGTTCATGTGTCCATCCCTGGAGGATGCTGTGCTGCCTTGTCCTGGCCCTGTAATGCTGTGACAGGGGTGAGGCAACACCAGGATGGTATTTATTCCCTTTAGCCAGTGCTTTCCTCGTTTCAAGGCACCTTAAGTGCCTCCGTGTAGCACTTCCCTGTGGAGCACAGAGGGGTTAAGGTGGCTTCTAAAGTGATCAAAACCATGGCTCCAGGCCTGGTGCCTTTCTCATGCAACATGGAAAGATGCTGGGACCAGAAGAAGACACCAAAGCAACGTCTCCGAGCCTGAATTCCCACTTGCACCCCCTGTCATGCTGAAGGACAGGCTCTTCTGGACACTTTGCTTCTCCAGAGAAAGCCTCTTTCTATTGGTGATCACTGAAAAGGACCAGATGTTACCTTTTAGCTCCCTATTGGCTCTAATCTCCTTTCTTCTTTGATCCTAGCCCCACTTAAAAGAAACCCCATATTTAGCTCATCTTGGGTGGTCCTCAGGGAAGGCTCAGCTATTTCTAACCTCTTTTTGCTCTCTCAAGGCTCATGCCCGATGGCATATTCCTGCCTCCTTGCATGGTAGGAGGAAAGCAAGCCGTGATCCCTCCAGGGCTGGGACCAGGTTTCTGTGGTGGGCATTTGGTAAGAGCCCTGCTATACTGTGACTCTGTCGAGGTAGGCAATTCAAACAACCTAAAGCATTCTTCTCTGCTCTCGAAGCAACAAACTCCTCATTTCTGCCTGAAGCTCTCCCTTCACTTTTGCATTCTCAAAACCAGTCATTTGTTTTTTGCACCCACTTGCCAAGAGCCCCCCAGACCTGGAGGAACCCGTGGAGAAATCCCTCGTGCCTTCACCTCTTATGTGTTTGTCCTTGCTTGCACAGCCACCGCTTCGTGCATGAACCCTGATGGACCAAGCTCACAGCACATACGTGGTGTTAGTGACCACGATACATCTGCGTCATCAAACTGCCGCAAAGCCAAAGACAAAGTCTTGCTGTAAGCAAACAGAAATGTTCGGGACATAGCAGACTTCATGTTGGAAATCAGAGCCATATTCTTCAAAACTCTGGCCCTTTGTTCGGACGCCCTTTGGAGACCTCCCGCAAATACCTCACTTGGACTTCCAGATGCTAGAAATTAATTTTATTTTTTAATTCTGTGCCACAAATCCTTAATTTTGGAATGCACACATTTCCTGTGCGGTCTCTGGCTCCTAGAGACTGCAAATACATGTGAATTGCAGCAGACGTTGATAACAAAAGTTTGAGGGTAGACCAACAGCTTTTCAAAGCCTTCTCTAGATAATTTATCCTAGACTGGCGAGTAGCCACAAACTCAATGGTGGGGAAGGAGGCTGCTTTTGATTTAGCTGATGTTTAGGTGTGAATGAGAAGAAGAGATATGCGATTAATCATTGGAAGCAGGGAGATGGTATTATTTTGATTCATACTTGACAAGTTTTCTAGGAATGCTGAACTCGAGTAGAAATGCATGGCGGACCCAGCTGTTCAAACAGTGTGATTAATTAAACTGATTCCATGTGAAAAACAACACTGACTCTCACTCTCAAATTGCAAATCATTTTCAATATATTGGGGAAGGGCCAGCCGAGTTTTATTAATTGCTTTGGAGGTGATGAATCAGGGTTGTCTACAGAGACCCACACAAGCGCACATTCCTGAGAACATACGTGATGATGGACTAGTTTCACGGCTGCTTGGATCGGCAAGGGTTGCTTTCCCAGAGATGCTGCCATTTGCACACAAGGCAGGGATGAAACCCCGCTCCGATGAGCGCTCTCCTCCCAACTCTGCGCTGAGACTCTTGCAAAATCGCAACGTGCGCAGACGGAGCCGGCGCTTCTCTTGCGACCAGCGCTAATAATAAAACCTCCTCTCCCCGCATACGTATGCAACTCCTTCACCTGCCAAACCACGGCTCTCTCAAAATATCAGTAAACGGAGAGCGGGCCTTGCAGTGTATGATTTGCCCAAGACCACACAGGAAGCCTGTGGCCAAGCTGGAAATCGAGCCCAAGGCTCCTGGCTCCAGGATCAGGTCTTGGCCGTGGGCTTGGGGCCGTCCTAGGACCCTTCCCCATGCAGTGCTGGGCCAACGCAGGCAGGGAGACGTGGGTTTGACAAAAGCACCTTGCTTGCACCTATTTAAACCCATGCCGGTGGTGGGATGCCCTTGCAGCAGGTGCTCAGTGGGACTCGTGCACCCCGAGGCGAGCTTGCCGGGGACGCGGCCCCATGAAAAGGTCCAGCAAAATCCTGCCCTGCAGTGGAGGCTTTTGATTTATATTTTCCCCGCCAGCTTGTCTGTTTTCCTCATGCTGCTGACAAGGAGAAGGATATTTGATACGTGCTGAGGGGCAGATGTTGAGCACCGTGGAGCAACCCTTGCAGGAGGCAAGGCTGCTTCTCAGGTGTAAACCGTCTGATGGTCATAAAATGGCTTACGGGGGGGTGGGAGGGAAAGAAAGAGATTAATCTGCCTGGTGCTCACAGATGTGGAAAAATACCCTTGAAACAGCTCAACTGGATGTTTTTCACCACAGCTGCCAGCGGGGGGAGAGTGACAGCCCAGCAGCAAGTGCGCAGACACCTTTTGACTCTACCAAATCCCACAGGCCACCTCGCAATACCAGGCAGTGACCCTGTGCTAACCGGTTTCAAATGTAACGTTTGAAATACCTCGCACATTTATATATCTGAGCCAAGATTTCCACCCTGAGCCTGGTGGGGAGGCTCTGAAAGCTTATTGCAAGCACCTGTCTGGTCTTCAGAAGCATTGCTCTCCTGCTGGGGTCAACAAGAGGAATTAGAGAGGCTGGTGGTTGCCACTCTTTCTGCAAAACCATGATCATGATCCCAAAATTTGCTACCCAGGGAGCCCTGCTCTGACCCCTCGTGTTTGATCCCAGCGGGAGAAGTCATGTGCATTGAGATGTGTCCCAGACACCTCATGTTGGTGGAGCCCATGTGGCTCCAAGCAGCCTTCCTCAGCGGCACGGCAGCAGGCTGGCTCCAGGAAAATGTTGCTTTGTCCACCTTCTTCAGCCCTTACAGGCTGCTGTTTCTCCAAAACAGCTGAGCGATAGTTAAAAAATGTTTGCCCTCTTTCCCCTCTCTCTGAAAGGGATGTGAGTCTCTACAGACCCATTTATATTGCTGCCTCAACTGAAGTTAATAGGAATATTCCCCTTCTTCTCCACAGGGACCACATTTTTCCCTTTGGAGATCTGTAGGGCCATCTACTAATTTCACAGACATCTTGGCAATTCCCCCTCATCAACCTGAGCTTCTTAGAAATGGAGAATGTGATCTCCACTCTGTCTCCGGGTGATGTGACGCCCTTGCGTTCATGCTCGTGCTGCTCCAAACAACACATTTTCTGAGCACACTGTGTTTGTCTGAAAATACACCAGGAGGGCTGCCCAATTTGGAAATTACTTGAATTACAAAAAAAGCACAGCTGTCTTTAACAGCTCTCGAAGCTCATGCAACTAGTCTGCAATTTATTGACTAGGATTAGATGCTTATTGTCTATGACACTTTAAATACCATTACATTGAAGTTTATACAAGAAAGTCCAAGTTTTCAAACTGGAATCTTAGCAATAACAGCTGGACCATTTGTTTATGTGATAGACAGAAAAGAATGACTTCTGTAATCTGTGTATTTGGCTTCAGGATTTTCTAAGACATGGGGAGACAGAAACCTACCCCATCCCTAATTGAGCATTGTTAGACAGAGCTGAACACCACCGGCTAATTTGTCCCTGATGTTAAGTCTGCTGCCAAAGCTGGGGTTGAGTCCTTCCCTCGTCCCCTCACACCTGACGGAGAAGCACTTGAAACCCTCTAGCCCACCTCTGACAGTCAGGGCTAAGTCTCCCGTCTCTCTCCCCCAGGCTGCTCACATTCCGCATTTTGTTTCTAGCATGAAAGACTTTGTTTTAAATCATAATAGTAACCAGGCTGTAATCACATTATAGCACACATGGAGAACTCGCAAAAAGTCATGTGCTTTGGATTTGACATTCTGATTTATGGTTGTGCGCTCCAGTTACACAGCTGCAATCTCATTTTCGACAAAGATGTTTTCTATTTTTCTATTACTTTGCTTCACCCTGTCTTTATGTCGAAGAAAATGAAAGCCACCAGGTGAAGCCAGCACAAGAGGACAAATGTTTGCATGTTCTGGATCAAAACCATGATCAAATATTTTATGCTCTACTTTCATAAACAGCTTGCTACGGGCATACGTGAAGGGGGTGTAGATTCTTCATTTTGAGCCATTTGAAGTTCAAAAAAAAAAATTCCAGACTTTTATTTATTCAGAAACTAGATCAGCCTATGAAATTCACATCCCAGCCACTTGATCATGGTGACTTCACTGAAGAGGGAAGAGGCTTGCAGAATTACTCCTTAGACATTTGAACGGGCTTTCTGCTTTCAGGGACCCATCGCTGCTCGTTGCCTGCTCCGTCGAGCAAACTTTGCTCCTGAGCAAAGCCCAGTGGAGGTGGCGAAGTCTTGCTCTGCTCGTTTAAGAGCAGATTGCAGTCATTAGCCCTTCCCTCTGTCAGTAAACCATTCGTTTTGCATTCCTACGAAGAGTAGCAGCATTCCAGCTTAATTAAAAAAGTGAGCACTTTTGCAGTAAATTGCATTAAAGTTGGAAAGGGGCCAGAGCTTATGTTTTACATGAACCTCTCTTGTCTTTAGTGGAGTAAAGAAAAGAAAATGTCATCAACATTCTTTTCACAATTTAAATACTGATGATCTATCTTTAGGGCTGGTGTTGGCTGAGCATTACATGGAGCACGAAACCACCACGGCGTCCCTTACCAGGGGTAAATTACGCATTACAGACTCATAAACCTTCAAGTGCGGCGTAAAATTTTACTAAAAGACCATCATTTTCAGTACGGGTTCGGAAGGGCCTAGATGGAAAACATACTTATAGTGGGTTCTAGAGCATTTGTTAAGGAGCTGAAAGTGCATGTAAACGGTGCTTGAGTGGGTCTGACCCTGACCATGAGTCCTCTCTTCATCAAGGCTTTGCCTGTAGACTCTTTGGGGCAAGTAGCCCCTCAGCAATGAGCAATTTTACCTCCTGTACAAATTCTCTAGGCTCCAAATGAGGGAGGTTTCCATTTTCGGGACAGTGCTTCTCCAAATTAACAATTGAACATAAAGGTAGAACTGGGACTCAACAAAGCTAAGCACTGAAATGAGGTGTCAAGGCATTGAAAATGCTCTGTGGACACCATTGCAGCAATGGCCACATCTCTCTGTGTCATGAAGGGAAACTCCAGAAATGCTGTGTGCATCAAGGGAACCAGGAGAAAACAATTCACATTTGTTCCTAGATCAGAGGTTCTCAACCTGCAGGGACTCAATTTAACCACAGCCATGGAGGTGGGACGTCTGCAGGGACATGTATCAGTGGGAGCTGGGAGGAGACAATGCCCTGAGCCACAGCCTAAAAGAGTCCTTGGTGACAATTTTTGCTGCTCACAGGTTACCATCAGCAGCAGATCGGCAATAACTCATCTCTGGGGCAAATGAGGCTGTTCAGCATTTGACCTACTGAGTAGTAAGAAAATGACTACATCAAAAAACTTGCATTTTTCAGATGAAAACTGCAGAGTGGAAACCTTCCCTGTGCTCCACAGAATTTTGATGAAAAAATTCAAAATTTGAGAAAGGGAGAGTTATTTGTTCTTCACTGTTGGCTAAGTCCCGATATTCTAGCTATGGTAATAACTTTAATACCAGGTCTGTTGATCCTAAATATCTCTCCTATACAGCGCCTGAGATGGGACGGTACACACTACCGTGCAAGAACAGCTGCCCCTAAGCCAAGCAGAGCAGGAGACCACCAGGATTTCTTTTTCCATGACCGTCCTTATGGGAGGGATAATTTCAGAGGGTCTATGGGTTATCATGAGGGTTGTTCTCTAAGCAGAGCAAAGAGCAGGGCAGGTCACTGGGACTCCGTAGCTGTTGTCTAAAGCAAGAAAGGAGGTGCCTGGCTGTGTGTGGCTGTACGTGCCCCAGTACCAGCTCCACTTCTGACCTATAGACCTCCAGGTGGACAGAGTAAGACTGAGCAGAAGGACTCAGGCAGAAAAGCCATAGCACTTATTTCTCCTGCAGTCACCCTCCATTTCTATCCCTAGCAGAGACAGTCAAAATATTTTTGACCAAGAGGTTTTCCACTGGAGAACGCTATTCTTTCTGAAATCAAGCAGGAACTTGTGCAAACGTCAATGACAGTTTTTGGTCAGGAAAAAGTCAAAACATTGCATTTTGATAGCGTAGTTTCAATTTGTGACATTTTGACTTTTATATCATAATACAATCCTGGTCTATTAGAGTAGATTATGTAGTTCTACATAATCAGTTATACCTAAAAGTTGATATAATGTAAAAGTCAAAACAAATTACCTCCTGCAGCACAGTCTAACAAAATATCCCAATAGACTCTCTTTCAGTATTTTTATCCTGGAGGCAATAGCGACTTTTAGCTTTTAATTCTAAACGGGAATGATTTCTCATTTTACAAAACACTGGAAACCCTGTCAGAATAGAAATTCCTGTTCCCGGCTAGTGCCGAATATCTGCCTGGTGCTTGCTACTCCAGGATCATCTTTAAAAACCCATTAACTAATGGAAGTAACATAAGGAGTGTCACCACAGCACTCACAGCCACCTGCCCATCTGCCCTGGAGACGCTTGGTCAACCTAGGTTATGTTCTCTTCTAATTTTGTTGTCAATGGCATGGGTGTCTTCAGCTGATCAATTCATCCCAGGATTTTCTTTATATTGAATGGGAAAAAAAAGATCATATTTCACATGTGATTTTCATGACCAAATGTAGGCATCTACTTTAGGTTGAGGAGGATGGCACCCGGCCATCTTCCTCATGGCCATCCACATAGCCTGTATCCCATATTGATCAGACCTCTGTTGCCTATAGAGGGATGTAAGGTGGGTAGCACAGATGGAGATCTTGATGTACCACCAGATGAAGTCTGCCCCTGGGGCCTTCAATCAATACATGTCTTATTTTGTCTCCATGATATATCTTGTTAGTGTCCTTGGGAAATCTCTCAGCGTGTGCTCCTTGGGACTGGTCTAAGTTGGAGCCTCTCAGAGTAACAGTCATACAGCTGCAGATTAACTGGAAAGGAAAATTTGGAAGCAATTTCAAAACGATTCCTCCGCTATGTTTGGTTTTTTTCTTTGTGATAAAACTTTCTCTTGAGAAATTCTAGTCATTTGTTTTACAGTAAAACTCAGGGCAGCATTGAAGATCAGTCGCCTGTGTTTGGTGCAGTGCATGTAAAGATATGCCTTTACCAGAAAGGCTTCCTTTCTAAAACAAAGCTTCTGGGAAAAAAAATTCTGACATGACTGAAGTTCTACCATATTTCCACAAACTATGTAAACAAAATCATGAGCTGAAATGATTTTTGTAATTCTTCATTTCACAGACAGCTGTTCAGCCATGCATTTGCTAAAGACAGGATTCCAAGCACATGATAATTTAAAGAAAAAATGAAAAACTTCCATGTATTTTCGAGGGGAAAAATGTTTGTGGAAAAATGGCTAAAAATAATTGCCAGGAAAATGGGGCCATCCAGCCCTTGCAAAGTGGAAACATTTGGGTTAGTTTGCACTAAACCACCTTCCCACTTCCTTTGCCAAGGATTGCTGCAGGTGCAGAGGGATTTGCCCGAGAAGGGGTGATGCTTGGAAAGGAGGAGATTTAGCCCCGGCAGGTGGGACGTGAGAGCTGGACCCTGTGCTGATGGTGGAACATGAGCCCACGAGCCCATGCCAGGCAGCTCCGTTCACCACTTGCCACAAATGGATGGCTCCAGCCTTCCTGGGGAAGGCTGAGATTTGCCACGTGCCCCACATTGTGGAGAGTGCCAAGGTTTCCCTAAGTGTCTTTACCTGCTCCAATATTATTTTAATAGGCCATTCACATTAGCTGGTACAAACCCTTGGCAAAAAGTTGCATCTACAATTATCGTAGCCGTGCAAGGCCAGGCTGGAAGCCAGAGATGATATTGCACAACTAGGATAAACATTTCTTCCCGAGGCTTCACGGGGACTGTCTGCCACGGGCAAAGGGTTTGCAGAGCTGCTAAACTCCATACCTTGCAAAAAGATCCTGGAAGAGAGATTATGTTTTCACATTGTTTCCCAAATTACTTTAAATGTCAACTTAAAAGGCTTTTAAGGTTTTTATTTCAAACGGAAGTATTAACTGGAACTGCCAGGGGCAGTTAGCTTGAGAAAAGCAATACCGTGCATCTTAAACAGGGTAGAAATTTTTATGACCCAAATTCTTCATTTATTATACACAGATGGTGGAAGACGGCTGCTGTCCCCAGTGCCCAGCAATGAAACAGGCTTGGCCACACTCTTCTGCAGACAAATGGTGCCTGCTCTGAGCTTTCTTAAAATAAAATGATGTTTCCCTCCTCGTCCCTTCTATGTAGAGTGACATGGAGCATTCACAAGGCTGAGCCCGATTTGTAGGGCTGGTGAAACCTACCACATTCCTACCATATTTTAGACTGAAGGTGTAGCAGGATAGGGCACAATGCTTCTCAATGCCATGCACAAGTGTTGTCTCTGTCCAATGTGTCCCTAGAGGGTGACCACTCTCACTAGTGATGGTCACGTTGAGCCATCTGGTTCTCCAAGTGCTCAGAGACAGCCATCTGCTCGTGCACTCACGTTGGTTGTGTCTGAAAGGCAGAAGTCTGTGTAAGCAACCATTGAAGCTTGTGATGAAAATACAGTTCCCTGTGCCCACAATAGCTCATTCTTCCACCACTTGTACTCATGCATATCACATCTGCCCCACTTAGTGGGAATCAACAGCTTACAGAGCAGATGCCAAGTAGCTGTGCAGGGTGTGCCGGTGTTGAGAAACTGAGTATATTCTTGGGCAGTGACAAGCGCAGAAAGAGTCCTGCATTCACGGCAAGCAGCAGAAGAGACAGCCCCCTGCACCAATCACTAAACCAGCCAACTCGAAATCCATGTCTTGTTCCTCGCTCTAGCACCGACCCATTGCATAGCCTTTGGCAAGTCTGTCCTCCATAGCCCTGCATTATCTCCCAAGCTGTGAGCTTCTGCAAGGTCCACCTCTCACTCCATGCAGCACCAAGGGCAACAGGGTGTCAGCTGGAGCCCTCAGCCCCGGTAGAAAGGCAATAATATGAGAAGGAGGAGGTGGCCATGGAGAGAAATATGAGAAACACTTTTATTCCTCTAAGGTGTTGTCCTGGGGAAGAATCTTTTCCCCTGACAAGGAGCCAAAATGGAGAAAAACAATAAAAGCCAGCTCTTGGGAGGGAAGAAGACTGTGTTTATGGGGCTCATTCTTCTCCTTATGTTTTTACTGATGCCACCTCATCAAAAATAACATTCCATACATGAACATTGTTAGAGCTTTATTTTACTCACAGTTGCTACAGTGAAAACAGGTGAACAAACCTGCTATGTAATGCAGCTGATGTGTTGATGCAGCAAGTGCAGCAACAAATACCCAATTTAAGAGAAAAAGCAATTTTTTATCGGCTGAGCCGATAGTGTGATGCCCAACATGTGCCTTCCTCCCTGCCCAGGGGAAAGGGAAAAACCTCGCAGCTGAGCTCTCTAGACAGAAGTTCAAAACACCCCAAAAGCTGCAGTGTGGCACAAGAAGAGATCAGGAGAGATCAACCATGCTTCCAGAGGCTTAGACCATGCAGTAGAATAAAGTATGCCATGTGAAAATGGTACCTGGACCATCCTGTAGCAGAAGCAGGAGTCCCAAATGTAATTGTCTGTTTACGCAGAGAGAAAAGTTCTGCGTGAGCACAGATCTCCTGATGCTTTTATGACAGAGCAAGGGCCACCTGAGAAGTGTCTTGATGTTGTCGATGTCAGGCCTGTCTGGGACCAGTCACCAAAGCTTTAGAAAGACAAAAAAACAAATCCAAGAGTGAGATTGCACAAGGAGCGGGAGAGGAGCTGTTCTGAGGAAATAATGCTCATCATCTGCAAGAGCCAGGAAGTTCCAAAGGCTGTGATTAATTTAATGTGCTGTAAATGCTGTATGACAAACATGGGCATCAGCTCTTCTTCTAACCCCTCTTGGAAATTCCAGACAGTCCGACACCCAACACATCATCCCACAAGCTTTCATTTCTAAATCCAGGATAGTGCCTACCAGTGCGACACAAGCAGCTCCGGGCTCTCCATGCCCTGAGTTTGGTGAGGGGTCCAGAGTCCCATGTCTCTAAGGGTCAATCATCTTCTGACTTCCAGCCTAAATGTGTTCGCGACCAACATATATGATATTTTCATGGTGGTGTTCCATAGTCAGTCCACAATGAAGGGGTATATCCATCTCTTACATCATCTACTTTCCAAACCACTGGTGTCCAGTGCAGAGAATGGTTCCAGCTTGCACTTCACCTTGCATTTGTGTGGCCACTCCACAAAACCACTTTGTCTACTTCTTTGGTAGTGCTCAGAATTGGCAATATCACCCAATGTTGTGTTATCTGCATTTTTCATTAGTGCCACATGTGGCATGTCCCCCAGAAATGCGGGAATTTTTTCTTTGACCTGTTACTTTACTGAAGGTACAAGGGGTTGCTTGTGTAATCCTGTAGCCAGATCCCCACTTCTTTTTGATTCAAACCCAATATTAAATTGCTTAGGGTCAGATTTGGACCATTAGTTCCCCTTGTCAAAGAAGTCAGTTATCTCATTGAATAACTGTGATTATATTTTGCATTACAGCAGCACGATCTGTCCTTAACAAAACCACACGGGATTTTCTCCATCTCCCATGCTCCCACTCCCCCTTTGCATCAAACTCTGCTCTCGGACCCTCCCCAGCAATGAGGTCAGCCAATGGGCATGTAGTAGCCACAAGCATCCTGCCCTCCTTACCTCACTTGTGTGAATTTAGGCACTAGTGTTTCCTTCTCCAGTCCCAGGACAGTGGCCCCCAGTTGACAGATTCATTATCCTTCCTTGCTACTGGAGCTGCAGTTTCATGTGCTGGTGCTTTTAATGCCTTCAGTGTTACCCGTTCACTCAAACACCAGTTATTACTGGGTTCAGCAGGGGGATAAGCAGGCAAAATTCTCCAGCCTGCATTATACAGGTCACATTAGATGATCTAATGATCCCTTTGGCCTTAAGGACCACAAATGTTAAAAGCATTATATGGCACATCCTTTAAAAAGCTCAATATTCTTGGCACTGTCCCCTTTCCCACTGTGATCTTATCAGCCCTCACAAGCTGCTTGCTGTTGAAATTTATTGGTTACTTAACATGAATGGAGGGCATCAAGAAATGCTCTGGGGAGTGTTGTGGATGATTCATATGTGGGAAACCTACCTCCCTAGGCAGTACTGAACCATATCTGCGCGGGATGGGAGAGAGGAGAAGCACCATGCAAAGACAACAAGGAGCCAAGCTGAAAATAAACAAAAGGAGGTATTTCCCCCAGGCTGGGTAATGGACCAGTGCAAATCTTTGCCAAGGGGAATTATGGGTGTGAAAAGTTTACCTAGAATCCCGGGGAGACTGGACAAGTACTTGGAGGAGCAATCCAGTGGGATCGATAAATAGACGGATCACATCAGGCTAAAGAAATTCTCCAAGCTGGAGTTAGTGTGAGTTTTGGAAGAAACACCATATGCACTTCTCCTGTTGTGTCTTTTTCCTGTTGGAGACAGAACCTGGACTTGAAGGACGCAGCTGAGAACTGATGTAGGTGGCTGCTTGAAATGCTACCTTGCAGCTGAGATGGAAACCCAAGACCTCCTCCACCGCATTACCACTGGAAGTCCTACACCCTTGTCCAGAAGATGGGGGTCCATTCATCTACTAACACATAAACATGCAAGAATTCTTCTGAAACTGTTGGACTTACCTTCCCAGGGCACCCACTGTTGGGCAGAGAAGCTGCCCATTGTATAACTTCATTGTTAACACCAGCACGAGGAGTCAGAAAATAGGAGGTATTTCCCATGGAGAAAGTCAATAAACAATTTTTACAGTTATATTTTTATTTTGGCAAGTTTAAATTGGAGGAGGAGGAGTGCATTAAACAGTATCGTTTTCATCAAAAGTGGTCTTTTCCAGTGTTTGATATTCAAGCAAGTACATTTCAATTTAAACAAATTTTGAAAATAGCTTTTCATTTAAGGGAAACAGAAAAGCAAAAATCAATAAAAATAGTTTAAGCTGTTGGTTTTTTTTTTAAACTAGCTCTACTCATCTAATTCCAGGATGGATAATTGCATTCTGAGTGATTATTGTAGGACTGGAGCTCCAGTTGGGTAGAACATTCTTTTTATTGGAAAGCATTATGTGATGCTGGTTTCGATTAAGGAGGCAACCCTGAGAAGACTGCACTGCAGTCTCCACTTTTCTTGCTTTGCTCTGCAAGAGAAACATTTTCCAAAATCCACTAAAAGACATACAGGAGAATGTTTTGGTATTGTTTTTAAAAATGATAAAAGATCCTGAAAAACAATGTTTTCATGGTTTCATGTGCTGGTCACATTGCTGTTTTACCTTGCATAGAGGGCCATATTTTGAAATCCTTATCACTTCTTACCTGGGCAAAATGTTCAAAAGTGACTTCTTTTTTCATTCTTTACTTACACAAAATTCCATTAATGGAAAAACAAAATGAAGACTTAGAGATTTGTCTCTACAGTTTTAAGAATATTGTAAATCAATAGCTATGTAAGCATACAAGCACAAGCTCTTTGTTAAGGGTGTGCTTATGAATTGTTTTTTAAAGTCAGTCTGGCCAAAAAGGATGAGTATATTATGAAAAAAGTTGCAGGTTTTATTTTGTGTTTAGTTTTCCATATTGGAAAAGGAAAAAGAGAGGGAAAAGTAAAACTGATTTTTTTTCTCATAAAAACAAAATATATGTTTAAAAGTTTCCTTTTTTTCCTTAAAGAGCAAACCATTTCAAATGTTTTACTTGTGTATTGCAAAGAACTCTGTTTTCGTTAAATGTCTTTCTCAACAGAAAAATGAAACCAAATTATTTCTAATCATAAGCAGAGTACAGGTCTGAATACTTTGCATTATAGATTGATCTTAATGAGGCACCAAAGTGAGTAACCATTTGCAAAACTGCCTGTTAATTTTTTATTAACCCTTTATAAACTTCAAATATGATGTGTGACCAATGTAACTCAGCTGATACTTCCACAAACCTCAGTGGCACTTAATGGGTTGTGATCAGTGCCCTGGGGGAAGCTCAGTGATTCAGCTCTTTCTACTGGGAAATGAAAACCCTGCAGGCGAAAGGAACTTAGCGGTAAACGGGATTGTCTTCACGGCAGGTATTCTAGAGCTATTCAAAGACCAGAGACCTTGAAATCACTGAAGATATCATCCCACAAAGCAGCAGAACCCCATGGCAGCGAATCTCCTGGGTCTCAGTGAAGAAACAAATGCATCATTGCATATCATTAGGCGGCTGAGGGTATCGGGGTTATTGGGCACTCAAGACTTAAATAATGCCTCCAGCACTTAGAAGGTACAAATTAAAATGGTTCCTCTCCTCCTCTGACCTCCTGACTCTGGTGGGATTTTCCTCATATGTACATTCCCACGGTGACCCTTTGGGTGATGACCAAGAGCCAGGCTTGCTTTGCAAGAGCTGCCTCCCCAGACAGGAGCTGGACCTCCAAGGACAGATGTTTTGTTTAATACTCACTCTTAAACTAGCATTTGCTGAAAGGGTGTCTTTTATTGGGCCTGTCTGAAGGACACCAGAGGTCCCCCATGGCAGAGGCACAGAGAGCAGATGGGTACAGCAGTTTTCCCTGTGCTCTCTGAATCCCATGCTGAGTCCACTTCAAAGGACAAGTTTATTTTCCTGTGCAAGTACCCACTTTTCCATATACTAAAACCCACTGCCCAGAAAGAGGCCAATTAACATGAAAATATAGGAGACCACATGTTCTCTGTTGGCTTCCAGGAAACCCCCATGACAGAGGCTGTTTGCTCGCCTTCACCCAGTTCTCAGAGGCCTTTTAGATGGGGTCCCAAGCCTGGCTCCTGCCTGACAAGGGCTCAGCATCATTCACAGAAGAGCAGCAAGATTTCGTGGAAAGCTCCATGTACCTCTTTTCTCCAGCCCTCCCACCTCCTGCCCCATGGTCCCTCCTTTCACCGGCCCCAGCTGCTGCACCACGAGCTGCTCCTCTCCCTCCATGCCCAGCCAGGAGGTGCCATGAGTTTAACGGCTTTTGTGCTGGCAGCAGGAGCTTTCAGTGCAGCTTCCCACCCAGCCACGGCTCTCCCATCTCCAGCACACATCTGTAATTGCCGGAGCATCCTGCGTCCCCCATCAGAATCAGGGCCCCCTGGCACAAGGCATGGCACGGAAGCATGTGAAGACATGTTTCCTGCCTCGGAGAAATTCCCTCCCCAGGAATGAGATCCTGCAGAGTAGAACACAGCTGCAAGTGGCACTCAGAGCCTCGGGAGGCCAGGCTTTTAGAATAAGCAGGCACCTTGGGCTGGGAAGGTCCTAGTACATTTCTGCAGCTATGTAAACAACAGTAAACTGCTCCTTTTGGCCGGACTGGAGGCTGATGGCATAACAGGAAATTCTGGTGGATGATTTTCTTTTTTGGAAACCACATGAAAGTTAACCAAACTTTCCCAAAACAGATGAAAGATTCTGACCAGGAGCAGTCGGAGGATGAAGCAGAAGTTTTTAGGGCGGTTGTAATCCGGTCTAACCCCAGGCACGGCCATGCCAGCAGGTTATTGCTGGGGAAAACAAGTTACTGCTCATCAGCTGCTCTGGGCAAACCTCTCTCCACCAGCTCATGTCCCCGGGGGGCGACACAACCCAAAGTGGGATACCACCAAGGAAAGGTGGATGCTGTGAGGGTTACCAGGGTGAAGATGACAGAGCAGAAGTGACTGCCCTGCTCTGACCCTATCTGGCCCAAGTGATGTATTTCCAAAGGGGTTGTGGACCTGAGGAGCAGAAAAAGGTTGGGGCTTCAGGGACCACATGTGGGTCTTCTTTTATAAGCCATAGGCTTTTTATGGGGACTCAAACCAGGCCCCCAAAACAGCTGCTTTGGCAAGCCAAGGTGATTCAGTCTTTAACTCCATTAATCTTCACCCTTGCACAGAAGCCATCAATATCTGCTCAGCCCTGAGCACGCTGTCACGTCTGGTGGTGGCTGCCGGGGTTCCTCTTGGCCCGGTTAGAGAATCGGTGAGGAAAAAAAAATAAAAAATAAAAATAAAGAAAGGTCTTTCTGCAAAGCCACTAGTGCCCAGCCAAGAGGCTTCCACACACAAGTGGCTTCTGAAACACGAACCAACCACAGAGGTCTCCGCTCTTCCCACAGCGCAAGTGCGTGGGCTCGGCTGGAAGCCCTGCTCCAGCGGAGGCTCTGCCTGCTGAACACTGGCCAGCAAGCGGAGGAGCCCGGCACTAGACCCTGGGAAGGAGGCACACCGGGACTCCCAGGCTGCTTCCCAGAGCCCCATGGTTCCGTATGGCGTTGGGATGGGCAGGGAAAGGGAAGGGCTGCCTCTGGGAAGGCAGCAGCCACCGCAGCTGTGAGCGAGGACGTCCTCTCCAGCTGCAGAGACCCTTGGACCCAGGAAGTTTCCATGGGTCAGGACTCTGCAGGCTGCTCTGCAGTGTTTGTTTGGGTTGGCTTGCAAGCTTCCCGGTGCGTATGTTTACTGGGGCGGACACATCACTCCAGGGCTGGAGATGTGCCCTGGATGTCTCTATCCCAGAGGTAGCTCGCTATTAGGAAGTAGGGGTCCCCATGATGCACTCACATTGAATCGACATTGATTGCAGTCTTAAATGAATCCAGCCACAACCCTGGAAACTTTCTTTTGAGGAGCAGATACCGTCTTCCAAAGTGTAGCATTCAGCAAGCTAAAGCGAATGGTCTAGGCTGGGTTGTAAGACATGAGCTAACTGCCAGCTTCTATTTCCATCTGTGAACGCACCAGAGCCAAAATCAATAAATCATCATCATTGCCACCAAGAATTTGGTTTTATTGGATGATAATATATTTCCTACTGGTGAGACCATGTACCAGCATCTGGAAGAGGAACAAATGACTATTTACATTGCAGAGCAGGGAAGACAGAGGAAAGAAATAAGTAAACACATCACATATGTTATATGGAGATTACTGCGGGGTTAGTCTCCGTTATGACATCTATCTCGGAGGGGAGGGGAAGAGGAAGGTGACTCATAAATGTCCCAATACGAAGTGAATTATTCCATCACTTCACTCCCCTGTATTTCGCATGTACACGGATCCTTTCTTCTCCCCTCCTATGCAAACACAGCACATGGGGCAAATGTGTAATTGCCAGATCTTCGGATGACAGCAGGGTCTTTGCTGAGGCACAACACTTGGGACCCCCACAACAGCAGGGCTAGGGGCATTATATTCTCCCTTTGAGGAGCAAGGTGTTGTTAAGCAGGGAGAAACACAGCTCTTGCCTTCAGGAGTCCCTCAGTCTCACCCCACAGGGGTGGGGTACCCATACCCTGGTAGGAGGGGTGCCATGGGAATGGCTTCAAAGCCGCTGAGTCTGCCGGGAGCATCTGTGCTCAGCCCTGTGCTCACCGCGTGCTTCACGTCTCCAGACGGTTCCTGCCCATCTGCCGGGCTGAGGCTTCTCTTGCTCATCTGCAGACTGCAGGGTTCGTGCTGACTTATTCCCCCAGGCAGTCAGCAATGCATCTGTGCAGAAACTGAGTGCTTTCCCGCTGGAATTGAAGGTTTGTCCATACTGAAGCCTTCCCTGGAACAGGGAATTTTTGCTTGATGAAAATTGTAATTTCAATCAGCTCTTTTTTTTTTCTTTTTTTGTTTTTTTCCTAGAAAGCCTAATATGAATATAATACAATGTACAGCCAACACTTTTCGATCCTCAAAATGAACTATCCATCCCCCTTTAATGTGAAAGCCTTCCCAGGAGACAACCCCGTCCTCCCCAAGTGCAGCCCTGAGCTCCCTGAGCCTCGTCTCCCTCCTCTGTGCCACGATGAGGACCGAGATCGGCACAGAGGGGAGAGCTGGTGCTCGCTGCTCGGTCCTTGCTGCATCGGGAATCAGTGCCATTTCAGTCCCTGCCTCCCCTGCTTCTGACCATTCAGTCTTGGCCTCCTAAATGGGCTTTCATCACCCAATTAGAAACAGAGCAACCTCCCGCTACTTAGTTATATTTGGCAAGGCGAGCGCACACACAGAGAAATAATCTATAGTGCTCTCCCTGGATCAGCACGTGCTTCGGAGGAGAGGTTTGGCAGCCCGGCCCTCCAGCCATGTTCCCCTTCTGCATTTATCCGCCTCCACTGGTCACTGCCGATCAGCAGCTCATCGGCTCGTTAAAAGCAGGAGCAACGCCCGCGCTTGTTCTCGCGGGGTGGCCGCCTGTCGCTCCCGGCTGTTCAGAGCTCCAGGAGGGCTGATGTCACCCACGTCCCGCTGTGCCGTGGGAGAGCTCGGCTCGGGGATGCCCTCCTGGTCCCTCGCCTGGTAAAAGAGGGGCTGGAAAATGGTGCACCTCCCACCAGGTAAGGTGCTGGGGTGGGGGATCTGCAAGGAAGAAAAGGAGCAAAGGTGGTTTTTTCTAAACGTCTGAGCTGCCCCCTACAAAAGACATCCCAAAGGTTGCTGTACCAGCATTGGGACATCTCAGGTTTCTGCAGAGCTCCTCCAGCTGATGCAACAGGACCGATACAGTTCCCCAGACACTTATTTACACCTTGATGGCGACCTGAGTGGCTGGACCTCACCAACGCACAGCCAGACTTGCCTTTTTTCTTGCTAAAATCAGGATGTGGTAGTATCTGCCACCCTTCCCCAGAGAGGAGACATGCATGTGGTGGGTCAAGCAGAGCCATCTGATGGGACGGTCCCATTCCACTGTACTGCGGAACATGTCTGGGTCTGTCTGTGGTGTGAGCGCAGGGTTTGCTTCTCCCAGAATCCCTGGGTTTATGTGAGTTAGTCTGGCCTGCATCAGGGCTGAAGACCCAGGCAAACCAGCGCAGATAGAGAGAAGGCCTTGGAAAGAGTTACAGCTGGGATACATCCGTCCTCAAAGATGCAGACTCTGAGGGCCAGTAACCACCTAGACCCTGGGGAGAAGCCAGTCAGCTGAGCCTCCCATGTCCCGAGCCGGAAGGCGGCTACAGCCGTGCAGCGACAAGGAGAGCGATGCCACCAGCAGGGTACTGCTCCAAGTTATGCACTCCAACAGTCACCTCGTCACCGGGCTGCCATGTCCCATCGCACGACCCAGCGCTCAGAGGCTCAGATGTTGCATTTTAAAAAGTCGTTTGAGTCCTGGTCATTAGGGAAGCGAAGCCATTCCCTGGTTCAGCGAGGGGACACAAGCTGCACATGTTTATAAGGTGACCAGCGAGGTGTCCTCGCCACAGAGGGGCTGTACGGGCTCAGCAAGAACAGGCTGCTGGGGAGACACACAGGGGCGCCGGTTTATTTTAATTTGTGAGGTTACATGAACAACCCTTTCATTGGAGAGGCACAAGGAGAGCCCTAAAAGCTGCCCAGCAGCAGGCTGGTGTTTCCCCCAGTGTAATACCCACCTGGTGGTTTAAATCCAAAATACAACGCAAAGCAGCAGGAGTGGGCACGGGCTCCATCCTCACATCAGGTGCAAGGCTGAGCACGCTGATATTTATCGCATTGCTCTGGTTATTGGGGAAACAGAAAGTCCTGCGGCAGCAGCAATTATAAAATCTCCTGGAGAAGGGAGAACACAAGGCTCCAGGGACCCTCCTTGCCTGAGGAGCTATAAGAAGGAAGGCAGTAAAAAAGCAGACCTGGGAATAACCCTTATTGAGTTGAAGCAGGTCATGGGGAACGGACCAGCTGCAACACCTGATGGGCACACAAGCATCCAGCACCTTGAGAGCATCCAAGAGCCCTTCTAGGAGGAATTTTTGAAACTCGGGTACTAAACTCTGCCTAAATCTGGTTTTAGGCACCTATGTGCGTTTCTGGGCCTCATTCTCCCCTAAAAAAACCCAGAATTTATATAGTTGCTGTGCACAGGTGTATATACACAATGTCTATCTATTGCAAGCCAGTTTTAACCCGTTGAAGATTTCAGCCCAATTTGGAGATAAGTAAAACTCTCAAAAAGAATTTGACTTCCGTGAGTTTTGTGGAAATGGGTGGAGGAGAGAGACCTTATTTCTGGCCTGAGAGAGGGAAATGCTCAGCCCTTAGGAGACACCAGAAAGTCCACACTGCCATTGCCCAGGGCAGATGGGCTCTGCCAACTCTTCTCCCTTCCAGACCCACCTGATAGAGATGGCAGCGAGGGGGCAGGACAGGAGGAGGGAATAGCGGCGTTGCATGTTAATGAAGTTGGGTAATAATAATTGCTTTATTTATAAGCACCCCCACCCCTGTTGAATTGCTCGGGGCGCTGCACAACAACCACAAAAACAATTGCTTATTAATTAAAACCACACCAACCTCCCCAAGATTGCAAACAGATGGATAAACACATCATATGATATAACATCTCAGGAACTGAGAATGGGAAGGGACCACCTGTACCAGCTGGCTCGGGCAGGCTGAGGTTTAGCCTGTGCCTCCCTGGGCCCCTGGTTTCACAGCACTCACCAGTACCCCAGCAAACACCAGGACCTCTGTGCTACAAGCCGTAATGTGTCCCCAGAAAAAAAGCAGGAGGGATTTACTCATGTCCCATAGCCCTGTGGTAGCCTGGAAATGCCCAGATGGTCTTGTAGGTAGAGTACCAGTTCACCCCATATCCGCATGTTAAAGAGCGAATAAAAACCCTCTTCTTTCTGCCAGTCCTTCCAGTGTGAGCCAGGGTGGAAGGAAATGCCCTTGCTTCGTGTCTGGAGAGCAACACCATCTTCATCCTTGGTAGAGGCCACCAGCCTGGCACTGTTCTCTCCACCCCAGAATCTCACGTGCGTCAGGGGGAAACCCAGATGAGGTCTACAAGTGAATTATGCGTCGGGGAGTCTGTCTGGCCCCATAAGTGCATGCAGCTTGGGACTGGTAGAGAGAAAACACAATGCAACACATGGACTTAACAAGTCCCTTCGCAGCCCTTCAGTGGTGCACGTGTTTTTCATCTGAGCATCTCTAGCCAGTCGCAAGCACAACGGTTTACCTCCAGATCACCTCCACTAAATAAGGAAAACGCCATTCAATCCGTCCACCCCAATAAACCCGGGAGTCACTGAGCCAGGCTTGGTTCTTTGTGATTTAATCAACGAGGCAACAGTGGCGTATGAAAAGGGACTTTAACGAATCCTCCATCCCCAATACCTATGGGTTCCACCTCTCCCCCTCGAGCCCGGTGCCCCGCGGCAGCTGGGACTGAGCTTTCCTCCTGCCTTTCTTCACCGCACCTTTTACGCATTGCAGACCTTATTTGAGAAAATGTTCCTGCAGCCGTGTCCCGGGGGGCTCGTGAGCAGCTGCCAATGTTTTCGGAAAGGTGAGGACGGGCTGAGCCGGCGGTCCTGACTCACGGAGGCAGCTGGCGGCTCTCCCCGGCCAGCTGGAGGGTGGGAACAGCTCGGCGAAGGACGAGGATGCAGGGTGTGGGCTGAGCATCGTCCGGGGAGCAGCCACATCTGGGGAGGAGGCGGCGGGGGCTGCCAGCTCACGCACGGCTGTCCTCGCAGCGTCAGGCACAGAGAGGTGGCGGGTGCCAACCGCACGTCTCCAGGAAGGAACCTCTTCGGAAGAGGGTGAGGAAAGTCCTCTGGCTTCATGTCTCCCACAGAGATGCACCCCAGCTGGAGTTTTGTAGGACAGTTTGTCAGGTCCCTCCAGCCCAGCTTGGTCAGCCGTGAGATTTCTCACCCCGAGGTGCCCGAGGAGCTGGTGGTGGGTGAGCCAAGAACGCACCCCATCCTCACACAGACCACAAACGCAGCTCTGAGCACAGGCTGGGGGCACTTCGTCCACGGTTTATACTGCATAAATTTAGACCTTTGCTTCTCTACAGTCCATTCAAGCCTTTCCACTCTTAAGTTAGTGTGTGTTATTGAGCAAATGAACTTAACGAGTTGTTGAGAGAAATACTGAGTATACCACCTCAGGTGTCTGTGTGTCTACATCTTGGAGAAGTACCCTGCAAGGGCACTGGGGACAAGTTTGCAGGGGGAAGACTTTCCTCGCCTGTCCTCCCAGGATGGTTTGGCAATGGAGAGGACAGGCGTTCCATTGGACAGGGTCATCTTGTCCCCGTCACTTGTCACTCAGGCTCTGCATGTGCCAACAGCCCACAGACAGAGCCCACACCAGTGGGGCCAATATTCAGGGTGCGCCATGCTGACCAACACCTTTCACCCTGCAGCAGGGACACCTGGGAAATTCTCCATCTGGAAAAGCTCCTGTTAATGTGATTGACCTTAGTTTCCTCTGGATCCTTGTGGGAACACACCACAGGCTTTGTCTGGGACCAGGGATTTCCCTTCTGTCAAGCATATGTAGCACTGCTCATGAATTCTGACCCATTGTGACACGTTGTCACCAAATCTAAGTGGTTCCCCTTGGACCAACACAGAGCATTGCATCCCAGGCCAGGTAGTCTTTACACCACATCTCTCTATTTCAGATGCCAGGAGGAAGAGTGCTCCATACTCTGCAGGGGAGCACAGCCCTTGGCATTCCTCTTGCTCCACAACTCTACCTCCTTCTCTCCGTGGTCCTCCCTTGGAGAGGGACCAGATGTCCCCAGTCCCAGCTAAAGTCTGTGGGAGATAAGGAGACCTGGGCTGTGGGAGGGCTGAGAGAAGTTACACAAGCCGATGAGCAGCCCAACAGAGACGCCAGTGGAGCTGCCAGGGATATATGCCTAAATAGCAAAGGTCAGAGTCTGGCCCAGGGTTATTAATTCTCGTTACTCTGATGACATACGCGGCACTGTGTGGCCACAGCACAGCTGGGGAGCTGCTGTCTTATCAGCTCTCCCTCCTGGAAGGCTTCTCCAGCTCTTCTCCTCAAAGGCTGACTTTCTGACCCAACGCAAAACTCCATGCAACCACTGAGGAGCCAGTGGCCTATCTCAGGGCTGGATTTGTCCCCTCAGGAAATTACTATGGGCCCTGACTGATCTCCAGTGGACCCATCCAAAAAAAGAATAATACAGCTTTTCTGCAGACAACTCTATCTTTGCTACATACCAATCCCATGACAAACCAGTTGGCATGCGAACGCAAGCACGAAAGCAATTTGGCTTCCCTCCTTCTTATGTTGACAGCTTTAAAGCCGCTCTCTTTAAACTCACCTCCCGTAGGTGGTTCGGCATCAGAGCCAAAGGCTGTGATTACACTTCCAGAATGTTTGTTAGCTGCAGGTCCCCAGGCACCGAGTTCTGGAAAATATTTTTCAAGCAATGTCCTCAGGGTCAGAGGCAGGTTCTTTGGCTTGTTCCTGGCTGACTTCACACTGGGGTATGCGTGCCGCAGCCAATGTGTTTTTTAGGACTCATAGGCAGACAGATAGATCTCATAGTCTCTCTGTGTTCCTGTCCACTTAGATCCCATCCTGCACCTAGAAGGATTCGCCCCTTTGAGCAGGCAGTGCGATGGAATTTGCTCCCCGCAGGGATGTCTGAGAACAAAGCAATCGGCAAGGCTCTCCGGGCCGATCAGATAAGGCGGATGCATCTTTCTGAACTTCATTACTAAGAAAGCACTGGTCTGACCCTGCTGGGCTGGTGATCGCACCGCACAGTGCGGGAGCGGCTGAGGAGGAGAGTCACAGCATGGCTAGCAAAGAGAAGAGGTTTTGTGAAGCGTAGAGCAGCTAGTCGAGGGGAACTTCAATTGCAGCAAGTGTGAAAAAGGATGAAACTCCCTTCTGGTAGCCCACCAGCACTCTGTAACTGGTCCAGACCTTCCACCATCTCCACCAAAACAGCCTCCAGCCATGCCCCGCCCCGTCCTGCAGTGCACAGGTTTGCTCCAGTCAGATGCAAACAACCATTAAAGCAATTAGGACCTCAGTCTCATGAGATTTTAGGTCTAATCATCACCACGTTGATCACATATTCCCCTGCAGGACACCTCTGCTCTTGAGTGAGGTGTCAGTTTGCAATGTGGGAACCCAGCTCAGGCTCAAAAGAAGACTGTCCCGGGTTGGCTCATCGTCTTGTTGAAATTGGGTGTTTGCCTACCTTTTGGGCATTGTTATAATCCTGTCAAGCTCAATCACTGAAACTAAACCTGTGCTTTAGAGCTAAAACCTTCTATTCCCACCAAAAAAAAAAAAAAAACCCAAAACAAAAAAAACCAACAGCCTCCCCCTAAGGGATTGTTTACCTTAGAAAGGAGGAAAAGAGGTGAGGACACGGCAGAGCAGGAAGCAGCCAAGCAGAGGTAGCGGTCCATGGCTCCTGTTCCCACAGGGACAAGGGGCTGCTCCGTGACATTTAAAGGTGTCACACTCAAAACCAATAAAAAGAAACACTTTTCTACCCAGTGTGTGCAGCTAAACTGTTGAATTCCCAGCCTTGAAACTAAACAGTGTCTCATTTTACATACACCACCCAACGAGCCTCAGTGCTACCTCCCAAGTCTTAAGTCATATCACTGGTGACGCTGGAGAAGGGAATGAGAAAAAGGAAACAGGCTGACATATCTGGCCCACTGAAATCACAGTCAAAAATGGCTTGGCCAAGAAGCCAATTTAAAGGAGAAGAGCTCTTCACGAGCTGCACGTTGTTCTGGCTGTGTTGCCACAGGACCTATGCACCTTCATTAAACGCAGCTGACAGAGGTCCACCTGTTCCTTGTCATGGTTATAGGGCCAAACACCGGCCAAAGCAGCAATGCAGCATCCATGCCATCTGAGTCATTGCAATTTAAAAATTAGTGCAAGGAGTCTAACGTAAATGGTACTATCCAGTGGGATATAATGAAGCTCACGCAGTTGCGCCTATTTGGGACCAAGTCTCTTGGCTTCTCCTTTGCAGCACTGAGGCCCGCGTCTGGAAAAACCCAGCGTCACATTTCTCTCCTCTCCCAGTTCTTCCACAAAGAAAATATAGCGCCTTTTTTTGTACTCTTTTACTTTTTCAATTCTGTTCACGTTGTTATGCAAAGAGGAGCAGAAACTTCTCAGCAAAACCAGAATTTCCTTGGGCCAGAATGGCATAACAAAGCGTATATTCTGTATTTTGCAGTCTGGTCTTACCAAAACCAGGTCTCTGGCCATATATATATATATATGTATATATGTATATATGTACACACATATATACATGTGTGTATATATATATATGAATGTTCTGGCATTGTTTTCTCTACAAAATTAGGTCTGAGTAGAACCTGCGCACTGACATGTCACATACAGTGCCGGAGCGCAAGGGAAATAGCTGGAAGTGGAAAAGTTATCGAGACTATAATTAGAATGCCCAAAGCTAAAGGCAGAGGCAAACTCTGCCAGGAAAGGTAGCTTTCCTGCCCCAGGGGCACTCTGCCCCTAACTCCACAAGTTAGACACTACTGGTTCACCTCCTCCCGTTATCCAGTAATTGGATGGGAGGGAGAAAGGAGGAGGATCTCCCAAGAGGCTTGGGCACCTGGGGCTGATCTCTGCATATGCATGCACGCCTCATCTGTGTGATTGACACATGCACATGCACACAAAAGACTTTTTATAGGCAACCTGTGGTCTTCCGAAGATGCTAAGTTGCATCAGCATGCAGTACACCATACCCTCTTTATTCCTTCCTCACTTGCTTTCCACCTGTGTGTTTATTGAACAAAGCAGCTCCATAAAGAGCTTGGGCTTTTATCTTCTGTGCCAGGGGATCCAGCAATCTGGTCGCTTGTAGCATCCTGGAGTCCTCTGTCTCCATCCTTCCATCCACCAGCACATGAAAAATATATTCAGGCTCTCCAGGAGCCACGTGAACTCTTCCTCGTTACTGTAACTTACATTCAGAAGTTTTTAGTTCACAAACTTTCCTCTTGAGTCCTTTTCTTAAACACGGATTGCTTGTAATATTCTTGACGTTTATTCATTGCATTTCTAATAACTATTAGTATTCAAGAGGTCATATTAAGAGCCTGGTGGGTTTCCAGCCGCAATTACCCTGCTTTGTTTTACTTAGTTGTCAAAGAGCTGGTGTAGGGGGTTATGTTTGTTCTGCTGAAAGAAAGCTTTATGGCATGTTTCAGGGCTGACATTATGACACTAGTAGGCCAGACAATCTGTCGTTGGAAAGAATTTCTGCAAATCCCCAAAGTTTTTCTGCATTTCTATGCTGTCATCTAAAAAGCAGCATCTGCTCTGTAAGGCTGCCAAAAGAAGGTCATATTTTTATTTTTACCAATAAAAGGAAAGGACGAGCCTGCGGTTCAGGCACTGGACGAGCCTTCGGGCGGCCTGGGGTTCGCTTCCCAACTTGGCCGCGAGCTCCCTGTGTGACTTTGGGCAGTGTGCCCGGCTGGGGACAGGTACCTTCTCCTCTTTGGAAAGCAAGGAAGTGCCTTCCTTTCCACCCTTTGGAGTAATGTCTTTTTCTAGTGTCACTTCTGGGCAGGAGTCGTCTTACTTGATGTATGAGTAGACAAAGAGGGTGAAAATGGTCCAGCATCGCAGGCAACACTGGTCCCTGCATCTCTCCCACCCTCATCTTGCACCACTCCCTCTGGCTCATCTGCATCTGCCGTTACCTGTTCCCAAGCTGTAGCATTTTTTTTATTTTTTATTATTATTTTTTTGCAATATATGCCTCCATCATAAATGAAGTTTTTCCTCTTGGTTTGGCCTTGCCACAGCTCTGAAGACAAACAGCTCACATTAAAAACGTTTCTAAGGGAAGGTTATTTTCATGCCATCTTTGCTAATGGCATCTCTGTTGGAAACTGTCAGTTGAATGCTGCTTGACACATCCCTGGCTGTCACACACGGAGGAGAGCCAGAAAACGGGAACCTTCTTTCCAAAGGAGATGAGATTTCAATGGAAGTGTCAGTTTTTAACTTAAGTCTTCGCAAATATTACATTCACAAAAAAGAATTCACCAACAGCTGCACTTCTAAGAGACCAAGGGACTGATTACATCTGTCATGTGGATAATATATTGCCTTTTGAATGATAGGTGTGTACCCGAACTTGCAGCACGTCTATGGCCAATGAAGTGACTTCAAAGGTGGTAGTGGGTGGCAGTGGCGGTGGTGGGCTGGGCTGGAGGCAGGGGAGAGGCTGGGGTGTTTGCTACCTCAGGTGTTTTCAATAAATCTCGTGTACTTCACACAACGATGCTTTAAAGCCCTTTGACAGCCTTCAGCGTTTTAACACCTATTTTCGATTATGCAATAGCCACTATTTGTAAACAGGTTAAGAAAATGGTATAAGGGAGTTGCATTCATATTTTAAACAGAAAACGCAGCACTTCAAATGCAAATAGGAGACATCCTGTCTACAAGGACGTTTCGCCAATTGCTTGATGCATGTGGTTTCAAAGATGGTTGACTTCTGTCCAAAAGACACAGATGGGATGACTTAGACACAAACAGCTTTTAATTTACCACTTATGTTGCGTCTTTACTTTACCTGCTGCTATTAGAGCAATAAGGGTGCAAACACAGACCTAGAAAGAGCATTCCTGGTTAGTGCCCCTGGGTAGACACGTGAAGAAACTGTCCTTGAAATGGCCTTTCTGCACTGAAATGCCACAGTCCCCAGAGTCAAAAAACCCCACAGAAATCAAACAGAGTAGGTCAGGTCCCCTGTGCAATGGGCAATTCCTCATCTAATTTAAAACACAGTTCAAAGGTTCAATATTTCAGTGTCTAGGGACAGGGCTGTAGCCGAAATACTCTGCAGGGTTCAGTGGGATATCCTCCTTCTGTTTTATTCCCTCAAAACAGTGGCACAGCTCTCTTGCAAAACGTATTAAGAAATACGGTGAAGTTTCACACCATTTAAGTATTAAGGCAGATGGGTAATTCATACTCAAGATATCCAGATACTTTGCGGGGTGATCCAAAATCTGCTCAGCTCCACAGCAAGGGGACTCACAGAAACCTCCGTGACTCTGGATTAAGCCCAGCAGGCATCTACCGGAAAGGGCAAAGAAAAAGCTAGTTTATTCAGTTGCACTAAAACAGACAAAATAGATAAAAATAAAACGTATGGGTGACCAGTCCACGTGTCTACAAGGGGCATAAGTTTCCACCGACCTCAGTGCCTCAGGGACATGAAATAATTGTGATTCTTATGTGCCAAAAAAGCCCTGTGTAAATATTTCTCATTGCTAAACAAAACAAAAGGTTGTTTGACCAAATCAGATGTGACAAAACAAAAAGAACACCACAAGGAAGTAAACATGTGAAGTCCACATTTTCTGAGGGACTCTGAATAATGCTCTAAATGAATATTTTGGAGCTTGGTTTTGTGCAGGTGCTAGGAAGTTTTATACTCAGGATGCCTGGAATATTTTCTCCACTACGGGGAAATTAATAAATACTAGTACGCTTGAGTCTTTTGTGCCAATACTAACCATTAACTTTTGGCTTCAAGCCACAACTGTCTACTTTGCAGTGGATTCTGCCACCAAGGGAAAGGTCATTACGGGCCTGTACTTTCTTCTCGTTAGTGTGTTCCAAAATAATTAACAGAAGTTGTTCAGCAGATGGTTCACTTTCTGTCAGCAAGTACCTACAGTTTAATGGGTAATGCTGGATTCCTCACCGTGAGTGGGTGAGGCTGGAAGGAAAATTAAAATGTATGATCTTTGATCCACCCACTTGTAATTAGTTCTTAGGATTTTACATAATAGAAAATATAAAGGAGGTGGGAGAGGGGAAATGAAATCATTATAAACCAAGAGATCAGCAGCAGCCATGTAAAGCTGTGATTACGTTATCCAACGACATCTCATCGCTGCACAGGCATGGAGCTGTAATTGTTTCAGCTGGGGATTTGAAGATTTACTAATTGCGTGTTTTTCAGTGTCCTAGTCTGGAGATTCAGCAGGAAACCACAAAAAAAATAGGAGATGCCTGTGTTTGTAAACTGAAAATGATGATCCCTTCGTGCCCTTGCAGCAGCCAGAGGCCCAAGCAAGAGAAGATGAGCAAGCAGCCAAGCTCTCTGCTGCAATCGGGGAGAAAGAGCACCCTTGCCCCAGGAGTTTACATTGTCAGCAAACACAGACTAGTCAGGAATTGGGATTGCTAACTTCATTTACAAAAGGAAAACCAAAACTCACATCAAGAATTTAAGGGCTGCCTCTTCAAAAAGCCTGAAACGGTTTCCATTGCATTAAAAGCACAGGGGTTTAGGCAGCTGCAAACTTTCACCTCCCTCCAGCCCCAAGGGATCGAGCTCACCTGAGCTCAGCTGTGAGGTCCAGACCCTTCTGCTTCAATGAGGAGTGGGTCTGGGTCACCCCGCAGAGACTGTGCCTCTCCATCTCCTCTGGCTGCAGAAGGAAGCCTCTGTACAAGACATCACACGGACAGAAACACTCTGGTTTCCATGGAAAAATAATAAAAATTAGCCCATCCTAATTATTACTGTTGGCATTTCTTCTATTCTTAGCTCCACTGTCACAGGGCTTAGGAGCGTTCAATGCGACAGGCCATCGCCCAACTTCTGTGCATTTTTTCCTAGCACTGTTGCAAAAAGGACTTTAAAGGAGGTCTATGAGGAACCTATGTGCAGGGGTTTTGGTTGCTTCCTCCAAGCATGGGAGAGAGGACAAAATCCAGCACACATGCAATGAAGGTGAACATCTGGGACCTGTCCAAGGCTTCTTGATACTGACTGGGAAGTGACAAGTGGCATGAGAACAGGACAAGGAACAAAAAGGACTGGTACAAATGAGATGGGGAAGCATCTAGGAAGTGCACTGGTGGAGTGACATGGTGAAAGCCATATGCTGGGCCAGTTACCTTTGCAGGAGCTTTCTAGGCAGGCAGCAGCGGTTTCAATAGGCAGAGACAACATTGCAGTAACATTGAGATAGGAAGAGCTTGAACAAATTCCTAGCTCCGCTAATGGACAGAAGAAAATATATCTTCAAGGTGTGCTGCAGAAACCACCAGTAAGTGTTAGCTGTAGGTATGAGAAGGGCTTGTAGCTACAGATGCTCCAGAGCTGCAAGGTGAGGAGGAAGCTCTGCGTGAAGAGATGAGGTGAGAAGCACTGCTCCAGGGTGAGACACAGAGCTGGGAGAGGATGGGGCACAAGACACCACCATGGGGAATGTTGCAAGAGGAGGAAGTGTGGACTGTGCTGATGATGGGCTCAGAGTGGGGTTTTTAGAGGACTTGACAAGCCCAGTCTGTGGACAAACCTCAGGCTCAGCTCCCGCTGATGGCTGGTGAATAAGACCATTGGCAAGCCATGCTGAAAAAGCTATGTTCTTAAAGGTGTGAGTCTTTTCACACTGACTGCAGTGTGAACGTGCAAAGATTCATAGCTGCCCAAATGCCAGTAATGGGACTGGGGATTGCAGGGAACCAAGTTAATCTAGAGGGACATTTGGGATCTTTGCACTGAGGATGTAGTTAACTAATGAGCACGTCTTTGACATTGTCCTCTGTAGCTACAATTTGAAGACAATACTCTTCTTTTGTTTCTGGGAGAAAAAAAAAAATCCCTTAGGGGGCTGTGGTATTGTTAAAAAAAATAAAAAAGTTAAACAGGCTTTTTACTGAAAAAGTAAAACTAATTTAACTCTTGCAATCATGCATTTAGAAGAGAGGACATTGAGAATGATGCTGGGGATGCTGAGCTTACTGAAGCTGCAGAAATAACTACAGGACTCCATTCAGTATAAAAGGAAGAAGCGGTCACACATCTGTATGGTTTCACAGAGCTAAGAAATGAGAACCCCGAATAAAACATCAGCATAGGGCAGACAAGACAGGCAAATCAAAGCATCTCTGGTAACAGGGCTTTGAAAAATCTGAATAAAAGCCTTTTTGGACAAAGTGCTGTCTACAAGAGGCACTGCAAGCAAGAGGCGGTCATGTACTTTGTCCTTAGCATGTCCTGGGCTCTCCATGCTCACAAGGAGCACTTGCCTCCATTGCATTCTCTTCTGAATGCACATGAGCTGTTTCTTCTCGAAATCAGCTCACTCTTCAGGCAAGTGTCTAATAGCATGACTGGTCTTCCAGCAGCGTCCCTTGTCATGCATGAACCCAGACCCTCTGATTCTCAGGCCACAAACCTCTGTGGCTGGAGATGGAGTGAGCCATTAGCTTCTATATGGAGTCAAAGCCACTAGAGGGAGTCGATGTGTTTGCATGGTTCACATATCCATTCATCTTCTCTTTCTCACTCTTCCCCTTTGAAGAGAACCGGAACAGAAAGGGAGGAAAACACACAGGGAAATTTCTCAGCTCCCACGGTGTACACTGCAGTAGCTCCACTGACTTCAGTGTTTCCAGTGAGTGGGATTGCGCTGGGTTTCCAGTGGTGTAACTCAGCAGAAAATGGCCTGTTGGAGTTCCCAGGAACACTTCTGTATGCCTTGATATCCCCCAGGAGAAGGAAGGAAAAATGAGAGTCCAAAAAAAGTTGCATGGTGAAGGTGGTGGAAGGAGTATGCATACCCTACAGGAAAAGGCTGGAGGAGTTGTGTTGGTTTGGTTTAGAGAGGAGAAGGCTGCAGTAAGGGACAAAGCGATGGACTTCTTGTAAAGAAAAGGCTGTTTTAAAATCACCAGGCCTCACTTGTTCTCCATGGCCAGTGTGGGAGGATGGGCTGATGGTTCACACCTTCCATCTCAGGGTCCAGAAAGACTCATCCTTACGTCACTGCAACAAGCTGAGGTAGGAAACCTCTTGAGATCACCCAGCCCTGCACTTCCACGAATTCATAGAATCATAGAATCATAGAATTGTCTAGGTTGGAAGGGATCTTTAAGATCATCGAGTCCAACCAGTAACGAATTGTCACACTGTGCACCACAACCCAAAGGCAAGGAAGCGCGTACCAAAGGTGGGGGCATGTAGTTGCCTGTGATCGTCCATACAGCCAGCCCTTCAGTATTCCCTTTTGGAATGAGCACTGTAATTAGCAAAGAGGCAAGAATGTCTTTTGGCACATGGAGTTAATTGAAATCCACAGAGACAGTTAATGATTCTTTCCTCCATGCTTCATGACAGCCCAGCCTCACACTGCCCAGTGCTCACCACACACTTAGCCAAACTCAGTCCTCTCCCAAGGAGGAGCGTGCACCACTTCATCCGACATTGTACCCAACCCCACCAGTAACCTTCACAGCAGGGAGGAGTTGCTCTGCCTCTTCATTGCCACCGTGGTTAGCACCTTTGAGACTGACGTGTCTTCCAGAAGGGAAACTTGGCTGCTACCCTTTGAACTAAGCAGCCATGACTCTGTAAATGGGATTTTAAAAGCTTAAGTTTCGCAGGCTCAAGCAAGACTAGTGAGAAACTGAGACAGAGGGAGCCCTTCTTATAGTCCAGCCTAGAGTATAGCACATCCTGTGTCCTCTGCAGGTTATCTACAGCAGAAGATGGCGAAAAGGTGGTGGCTCGAGGTTACATTTATGAGCACCCAAAAAAGGGTCTGGAAGCAGGACTGCGCCCTTCCTCACTATAAATATTAAGTAATCTAATTGCTTTGGTTTTATGAAGGGAATTCAAGCCATTCAGGGAAGAGATGTCAGGAATGTCCTTGTGATGAATGGGGTTTTCATCAGAAAATGATGAGTCCAAACTGAATTTCCTGGAGGAATGTACCAGTTTCTACCAAATTTTTTCTTGAGAAAAGTAGCTTGGGTCTAACTCAATATTTCTCATAAAAGCCCTTCAGGGGGACTCAAGGAAACGTTCTTTGCCTGACATCTGGGGGAACATCTACTGCTCCCCTTGTCGAGGCTTGGCTGATGTGCAGCAATTCACAGAAGCCTAAATGTGCACCTAAGCTCCTCCAAAAAAACTAGAAGTCCCCTTGCAAGTCACACCTTAAGTTCCTTTTTTAGACACACAGTAATGAAGATGATCAAAATACAACCAGTAAAAGCAGAGTTAGTAAAAAAATAGGAAATGAAATTGCAATAAACATTTCTCTTTTTTTTTTTTATTCAAATTAAACATTCTGTCAAAACTAAATGTCACAAACACTTCAACACCACAGTAGCATCATCTGTCTGTTCCCAACAGTGGCCTTGCTCTGTAAGCATGCTTTAGTTGGACTAACATATTGGATTTGAAGTGATACAGGACCTCCCACATTGAGCTCTTCACCCATGAATGGTCATTCTAGTTTTAATACAAATAAGTAAACCTCAAATGCAAATTCACCGATCTTCCTCGGTGGGATCTGTGCTTCCAGTTTGCTTAAGGAGGTTTTCTTTTGAGAGACCTTTCTACAGCTTTATCTTTCTATCTGAAAGCTTCCGCATTTGCCTGGATGCTGGCACGACAGAGTGACTGCACTCAAGTTCCCCAAATAAAGTACTGACAAATTTATTGTCTGCAATAATATTTTCCTACCTCTGTGAGGTGGGTTGAACCTATTCCACTTTCCCCTTAGTAAAAAACAACACTGATGGCAGTAATTTATGTTTTGGTCAAGGCCAAGAGGACTAATTAGAGCATATTAAGCTGAACCGTGCAGGCAGTTCCTGCTCCTCTCCCTGGTACAGATCCCATATGCCATACACATCCTCCTGTCCATGTTCATAAATGGCTGTTCACGGGCTGGAAAGAGCATTTTGTTAACAGATATTTGTGCAGTTCCTTGGTAGGAACTTCCACTGTTTCCGGGATTCCTTAATCATTTCCCTAACAACCACGGATAACAAACGTGACCTTCTCATGAAAAATGAGGTTAGGTCTATAAACATGTTATTAAGAATAAATGAAGCTTTTAGTAGAAGGGGTTAGTTGGGGGTCTTTGCTAGGCAGTTAGCCCCTGGAAACTTGAATGTAAATAGAAAACAATTAAAACCGGAGCCCCAAAGGATACTGCGCTCAGCCAGGGAGGCTGTAATTAGGTTTCTGCTGCTGTTAATCGCTTCTAAAGTGAGTGATCATAAATTACAAAAGTGTTCAGAATCCTCCCAGGGCACGGTCTGAAAAGCCTTCTTCTCTGAGCTGGCTTGGGAGAAGAAGAGAGGGAGAAAGGGGGAAAGGAATAGGAGAAGAAGAAGGAGAAGGAGGAGAAGAAGGGAAGGGAAGGGA
>VYZM01002779.1:228207-316138 GCA_013398915.1 Dromas ardeola
AAAACCGCCACAGCAAATGCTCTGGAGCCTCCGAACTCTCAAACAGGTAAAATGCCCAGCACATCCACCCAGGACCTCCAGTGTAGTGTCTGTTGGAGGATCTCAGCCAAATGTGAGACCCGTTGGACAGGGAAGGCTCCGACCTTATTTTCGTTAAATCTACCACTTCACCTACATCCCTCTCCCCGGCTCCCCGCCATGCACACAAGTCATCGCCCGTGGCCACGCCGCCCTCAGCTTCCTTAGCCACATCCTTTTGGCTGCTCTGTTTCAGCTCCTCGCTGGTAAACTGAATTGGAGGCTTCCTCCCCCCCACCAGCCCCTCCGCGTGGTGTAAAACCCAACCTTCCCAAAAGGTCAGGGCTTTCTGTTTTTCCAACCTTCTGTTTCAAATTTAAGAGACAATGGCTCGCAGGGAGCTGAGCGGGGGTAATATGCCTCAGTGCTGAGTCACAGGAGTCCAAGCTGAATTTTCTGTTAACGCTGAAACACAGCCCTAATTATGATATTATACAGAATTATTCTCTGACCAAAAAATACTACAATGCTGAGAGAAGAGGAGCGCTAGTGCCCTTGCACATCCACCACCAGGCCACCTAAACATCGTGGGCTGAGAAAGACTCCAAACTTCTGCTTCCATAAGAAACGTACTGGTGATAGCTCTTTTCTTAACAGTTGATGTTGCACGTCTCTACGATAACCTACCAGCAGTGCTTTCAGCCCCCACTACTGCCCATGCATGTGGGGGACCCTCCTACAACCCCTCCCTGTCTTGAAGACATAGTTACTGTGGTTGGACTGCTAGTGGGACTGGCCTAGGAGGAGATACCAACTGGGTCCTTGTCTCTTCTAAGACAGAATTTTCTAAGTTCAGAAATTTTGTTTCCAGGGGAAGGCAAGGAAGGAGCCAAGGATTCATGTGCATGCCAGAAAGGAAAATAACAAAGACAAAAAACAATCCGAAGGCCTACCTCTGGGGCATTAATGTCTCTCTTGAATGGGAAGACAATTCTGTAGGTATAGGTTAGTCTAGATTTGCCTCATGCAAGGTGTCCTTCTTCCTCCTTAAGCTGCTTTCAGCATCAGGATCCTATGCAAGCACATAGCTGTTGGATCCCACAGCTCTTACTTGCCTCTCCCTGCTATGAAAAATAGTATCCCAGACTGCCCCCCCTTTACAAAATAACCCCCAGTCTAGCTTTAGGCTGCAGTGGAGCAACCACCACACTCTGCAGATAACCTCCTCCTCCAGACTCGTCTCGGCACACAGCTGTTTCTCAGATCAGTGATGGATGGATGGATGGATGGATATACCAGGAAGTGTGATTCTCCCTCCATGATCTGTCAAAAGCTACTACTGAAATATGTCTAATGGGAAACACTCAGGAAAAAAGCCAAATAAACATGAGCTGGAAGAAAGCAATGGGCCATCCTTTACCCTCATCAGACCTAGCCCCAGCCCTCCCTCTTCCAGCCAGCACCCATACCTGCAATGTTAATGCACTCTCTCTAGGTAGGGATCAGGCAGGACTGTTTTAGTACAGTGACATTTCTCAGAGGGGTTGTCTCAGGCCAACTCAGTTGCTAAAACATCTGGCCTTGCCTAAGATATTGCTGCCTGGCTATATGCTGCTCTGATTCGCTTTCCAATACTCAACTGACTGTATCCATTTTTCTAGGCTCGTTAAGACTTGTGCTGCAATGACAGAGCATCACATTTCTAGCAGGGTGCTGTAACATTGCCAGCAGCAAACTCCAGACGAAGACAGAGGTCCACCTAGCCATGGGGAAGAGCAACCACAGGTATCTCTGGCAAATCCAAGCACTTTGCAGAAATGAAAAGGCTTACAGCCACATGTTACTTTATTTTAATGACTTTCCTGAGAAAGGTTTGAAGCAAAGCATGGGATACTCCCCATGGCATCATTTCATAATGAATATCAGCACGGGCTTTTTAATGTGCCACTTGTTGCTGTGCAATCAGAGTCTCTCTCTCTCTCTGGAGGCCCCATCCTCTCTCACCAGATGGAGGCAATGCATGTTCATATCGCCATAGGCCCCAGAGCATCTAAACCTTTTGCTTTGGAGCAATGTCCTGCAGGAACACGTCCAGCCCAGAGGAGACTGTGAGAAATTCTGTCCTCTGGAGAGTCCTGTTTATTTTAAGCAAAACAGCTAGTTTACATGTTGGCCTTTTAAGCAAAATACTCTGGTTCATTCTGCCCTGGATTTAGTTATGTAACCAAATCGCTATGTTTTTTAAATAATCTAAATGGAATTTGTAATGTCGCCTCCCAAGGGAAAGGGCCCGATTCTGGTTTTACAGCTAAAGCCTTCACACAGGTGAGACTTCATCAAATTCAATGAACTTCTGCTTGAAGACTGCATTATTTGTCTCTGCCTTGTACTCAGGACAGCTGAGGCACAGAAAAATGGAAGTGAGTAGACCTAAGCTATTCAGCAAGAGAACATCAGAGCCAGGACCTGATGCAACGCTCCTGAGCCCTGGGCTGTCTGCTCACTGGCATCGCCTCCTGCCATGGTAAGGCATTGGGAACGATCCAAGGTGACTTGAATGCTGCCAGTTCTGGCAGCATGACATTCCCAGGAGATGGAAGACTCAGCTTTTGACTGAGCCAAGTTGCCCTGAGTCTTGGCCCATGCCTTCTTGCCTTTCAAATCAGTGCCAGACCATGTCCCTAAGCTGTGCCGCCTAGCAGAAGGTGGCCTGCGGCTTAGAAATGTGTCGTGTCTGGTTTAAACCCCGATATGGAAAGTGTGTATCTTGGGGCTGAGACACCCTGGGGAGTGGGGCTCGGACATTGGTGTCAAGAGAAGTGACATCAAACCCAATAGCTGTGGTCAAAAGTTACACAGTGTGATACAGTGAGGTACAAGTGTCTGAATTTGCCCTTTCAAGTTTTCTTTCAAGCTGCACCACACATTTCTTCCTGCTTCACACAAGGTCCCTTGGAGCTGGCCAGGCCTTGGCGTGCAGGGCTGAGTTTCGTCATAGCTTTCCCATGCGGTGCTCTTTGTCTAGCATCTTCCCATAGGTCTGATCTTCCTCCTGGAGGGCATTGATCTTAAGAGGACAAACCAACCTTTTTCAGACAAGACAAACAAGAGTCTGGAAGGCTGAAGTATATTTTTGGTAACCTATTCTACAGACATGTGGGTCATAGGCATTTATAATCTTCTGCATTTGTGTTAATTCACCCCTGGTAACTCAGTATGGGTGGACTGCACCCATGTACCCATTTGGGGGCCTGTGTCCTTGGCTCCTACCTTGGGACTGATACACAGAAGTGGTTGCGAGACCTCTTCAGGTGCTATATACTGAAGTCACTCTTTGGATCAAAGGTCATTATTGTTGCTTACTACAGGAGACCAATATCATATTTGTCTGCCTCTGTACTTTTTTTTCCATCCCAAACCAAAGTCTGCTGTCACTTACAATTGCCACTGTCTGGGTAAACCAGAACACAGAATTTCTGGAAAACTTGCTTTTGTGAGATTTCCAACCCAAATTAATGAGTTGTGGAGAAACACAGCCTTTGATGTATGTACAAATGGCATCAAGCTCTCAGCCTTCTTGAACTCAAAGAACTCCTAATCCTCAATCCCTTCCCTGCAATTAGAGTAAGGACAGTTGGTGCTCTCCACACACCATATGACCAGTAATGCCGTGTTTTGGCTTGGAAGCATTTATGCTAGCAAGGAGGTGCCGTGTAAGAAGTCCAGCCTAAGCCATGTGTGGTTAGCAGCAGCTCTGAATTTTTGCAGTGCCTATTTATGCAATTTGGATTGACTTTGAATTCTACAGCTTAATTTCTTTTCTGTCACAGTACCATGCAAAGGAATGAAGCCCCAGTCTTGTAACCGATCCTTATACTGTCAGTGCATGATCCAAGGCTAAATTTCTTATAGATATGTATGAGTCCTGACATGGCAGATGGCTCTATCCTGTGTTGAATTATGGAGCCTATTGTAACACACGTAGTTGCTTGATAGACCTTAATTATGCCACAGGAGGGAGCTTGTATGGTTTAGCCTGAAAATATACTCCTAACCAACTTCCAGTGTCCAAAATTTACCAAACATCTATTAATATCACCATAGAAGCTGATTATTTTAGGTCACTTGCATATAAAGAGGAAATAAATGCAAAATCTTGGGATGGAAAAACTGCCAAGCTGGTTTTGAAGCCTTGCATTCTTCTTCAGTGTGTACTTCTTTATTTATAACATTGAACAGGAATGTCGTGGTTCAGTTCCTCTTGGACAACGCAGTGGGCTTCTTCTAACTCTTCCCCCAGGAGCCAAGATGGCTTTGACCTCAGCAGGATGAACCCTGCTGCCAGTCTTCCCTCCCCTCCATCTGCTCACTTCCCTCTCAAACCTCTCTCTTCCCCCTTCCTCTCATGCAGGGACACAAGGTGGTTGGCCGGTAAAAGCGGGGTGTGCTCACCAGTGGTCACCTTGGTCTTCCTCTTCCCATGCCCTTTGTGCAAGCCTAAAGCGTGCTGCAAGCAGCTCGATACCTCTGTCTTTGCTCCCACGCCCATCACTGTGGCGAGGGACTCGGGGAACAGAGGATTTGGGGCGGCCTGTACTGAGCCTGGCCCTGGAAGACACCTGTCATCTCCTGTCCCCCTCATGGGTAAGCTCACCACCCAGCCCGTGTTTCCCTCGCCTTGCTTGGCCGTGTTCCTCAAGGCCCGTGTGCTTTGGCTGCCACTCTCTGAGCTCTCTGGTTCTCAACCCCGGAGTTATTTCAGGCAGCGCTGCACGGTTTCCCTTCCAAGACCTTATGAAACGCTCTTCTGGGACTCTTCACCTGACTCATTGTTTCCTCTGCCACCCCATGCTGGGAAGCACCGCTGCGTGGATGACTTCTTTGGGAAGCTCCTGAGGAGAAGAGAGCAAGAGTAGCCAGGCAGAGCCTTTAACCCACGGGTTTGTCTCTCCGGGCTCAGAAGAGTGAGGTGGGTCTTTTTGTTGTTTTTTTCTTTCCTTTTCAGCAGTCCCTCTGCTTTAGCTCCTTCCCGCTTTGAAGAGATTTGCTTTCACTTAGCTGACACCCGAACTCACACTTTGGACATCTCGCAGGCCAGACTAAAGTGCTACAATACGGACCGCTCCATACTTAGCGGGACACGCCAAATTGCTAAATGCCATATAACCACACCCATCATCAAAGGCCCATACGCTCCCATTTCATCCGCTCAATTACAAACCACAGAATGACTTTGTTTTAGTCAATGGCAAACAGTCTGACATGGAAGCCACCCACCTTCAAAGCGCTTTTGTTTGTTTGTTTGCTATCTTACTCTGGCTGGCTTTTCCCGCCACCTTCTCGCTCCTTCTGTCAGAGCAGCCACTTAGAAATGCGAACGCACTTTTCATTTCATGTGTTTTTCCTGAAATTGCAATTTCTGCCTCATGATTTTCAGTTGGAAGCAAGGAAAGGGCTGTCTTGGTGCAGACAGAATTAACCCTTTTTCTTCTTCAGTGATGGTCTGCAATTTTTCCTATCCACTATTTTTATTTTAAGAAAATTTTTTTCCCCTGAAACTTTCAAACAAATTATTTCTCAGCGTTGAGGCCACTGATTTCAGAGTATGAACGAGTATGGTCCCAAATCTATAAACTCTTTCCTGTCTAAAATCTTCTTCCTTCTCAGCTGCTCCTCTGCTTGTAAATTACGGTACCTCTGACAGAGAGAACAACAAATTCTTCTGCTGAGAGGCAGACAGGGACCCATCTATATGTTAATAAACACAGGCGTCACATAGACTTCTTATGACCTCTATCTACTCTCTTTTAGCCCAGCTTCTTACAGAAACAAGGCCCTGTTTGATGAGATTTTGTGTCCATCTGCCCATCACTCCTCACCAATTACTGTGGAATTCCCTGGCCGTTTTTGGTTGGGTTTGATGAAGTCTTCAAGATGTTAAGTTCCTACAAGGTCAGCGAAAAAATAAAAGGGTGGCCAGAAAGAAAAGTTGAAGCAGGAGATCAACTCTTATGAAACATCATCAAATCCACATGGGCACTCACATTCAAATCACAAACCCATAGGAAACCGAGATTTATTAATCCCATTGCTGGTGAGACAGCTCAGACTTTCTTTCCGTTTCTTTTTTTCTTTGTTTGTTTGCTTGTTTGTACATTTGCTAGAACAAATAACTCACTCTGGTGGAGCACTACAAACTTCAGAGATCCAATCCAAACACAGTTCTGGCTACAAACACTCAGAAATTTGGGTGTCTTCCATGAGACCCACATCCAAACCGACCCAGCTGAGACCCATAAGGAGCAACACGGGCAAAGAACAACTTGTCTGAGTCTGCTCTGACTTTTGATGTCCGTCCTCTGTGGAGAGCCTGGATAAACCCCAGTCCTGCTTTTCTGGTACACAGATACAACAGTACAGCACAGATGAGGCCATACCTGGGATATTGTGTCCAGTTTTGAGCATCCCCTCCATTCAAGAGGGATATTGAGAAACTGGGAGGGCTACCAGCATGGCCTTATCAGGGCTTCTTTTCAGTCAGGGCAGACACTATAACAAGGGACAGTGGCCTTGAAGCTCAAGGGGTTCAGGTTGAGACAGTAAGAGAAATGCCTTCATTAGAAGGTTGTGCAGCACTGGGACAGGTTACTTGGGATGTGGTGGCAATCTCCATTCTTGGAGGTTTTCAAGGCTCAGCTAAAGTCATGGGTGATCTGATACCATTCCACACAGAACCTACAGACCTCCAGAGATCCCTTCCCACCAATATTTCAGTGATTCTGGGAACATACTTAATTTGTTTTTCTTTTTTATATCACTTTACCTTCAAAGAGGGGAAAAAAGTTTGGCTGGACTGGCTCAGTAAAAACCCCTCTTCCATCCTCCACTAGAACAGGTTGCCCAGAGAAGCTGTGGCTGCCCCATCCCTGGAGGGGTTCAAGGCCAGGTTGGATGGGGCTTGGAGCAACCTGGGCTGGTGGGAGGTGTCCCTGCCCAGGGCAAGGGGGTGGCACTGGTTGATCTTAAAGGTCCCTTCCAACCCAAACCATTCCATGATTCTATGATCTGAAAATTCTGTTATTCTGTGACTGGATTTTTCAGTTTACAAAATACCTGTTCCTTGGATAAAGAAGGCACCAGAGGCCACAATAGCCAAGAATATCGCTGTTTCTTTCTGTTCTTCATCCTACCCTCCTTGTGTGTTTTCACAGCTTCATTTATAAGTGTGCGTTCAGAGATCACAGAGGTCCCAACTTGCAGCAATCAAGAGCTGGGTGCATCACCTGTGTTAAGTCTCAAGATTTATTTATTCGAGAGAAAGAACAGGACTCATGTGGCTCCTGCCACTTGCCCTATCACAGGCTGGTCCTTAACACTGAATTTAAAGTGGAGGGAAAGGGCCAAAATCGTCTCTCGGCTCAGAAGAACATTTTCAGCTCATTAATCTAACTTTTCACAAACCAGCTCCTGTCCTATGTCTGAGGCATGAGACCATGTTTAACAGAAATCTTTATGCATAATAGCAATGAAACCTTGAAAAGCACAAACAGTCATAGGCAAAATACCCCAAAGTGCCCATGAAGACTGAGTTTCCCTTTCTTTTAGTATGACACCAAAACTAACTAGGAGCATGGAAACTGTGGATATCCCGCTGAACATATCTACGTACATCAGTGCCTAATTTTGGGCAGCTCCCTAGCTCCATTTTGGAAAAGTCTTCCCACATTGACAAGATAGATGTTGCCGATTTGAGGAGCTATCTTAAAGAGAACAGAAACGGCTAACGTAAACCCAGATCTCTGCTCGATACATGGACACAGAGGCCTTCAGTTCTGATGAATAATCACCATATTTTTCTCTTTTACCAAACAAAATAACCAAATAGCCCGAGGGTCATCTATGAGCACTTACTCTGCACATAATTCTGAATTGTGAGGCAGACAGACAAAAAATTTAAAGTTAGAAGGGACTACATATTCTCAGATTCAGAATATAAATTTCATTTAAAGTCAGTTTGCGATTGTTAAAGACTCAGATTCATTAACTAGCTTGTCTGAATATTGTCATGAAAATCTAAGCTTTATTGAGTGCTAAAAGCCTTAAAAAAGATGGAAACATATGAAAATAAAAGGATAAATTCCCTGCCACCACCACCACTCCAAGTGCAAAAGAGAACCAAACCATAACAATGGGCTCATTACAAATGCTCCATCGTTTTGTAATAACCAAGCACTTAAAATGGTCTTCTTGGTAGCTGCTCTGAGGATGCCATTTTTTTCATTATGAGTTGTATTTAGTACATAATTTATAGCTGGCAGGACAGGGATAATCCTGCAGTGTGAATGCGACGCGAGACTGCTGTAATTACACCAGTGCTGTGGTTATGGGCTTTGTGGAACTGATACTTCTTTTTAATTGTGGACATGATAAGATCAAATCCAACACCGTGTCTTGCAGTGGCAGGTTTGTGGCTGTAACCCTACCTGCCAGCTGCCTTCCCGGTCATCTGCTCTCCCTCCAGGAGCCTATGGATGATGGGATGTTTGCAGAAATGAGGACTGCAGGCTCAAAGCCAACCTCTGAGGGCAGTTTGTTGGAAATGTAGACACCCATAGGACGTGTCTCTCAATATTGGGAATTACTATGCAAGATAAGCAGTTTTGTGGGGGAGATGGGCCTGGAGCAGAGGACTTCTCAGCATGGATGCAACACCGCAGCCCATCGGTGGGCTCCTCCGAGTCCATCCACCACCCACCCACCCACCACATCCCATGTCCACGGCCACAGAGCACCTCCCAGGGCACAGCAGAGCGACTCGCCACAGATCCACTTTTTCCCCCGTCTTGTGTCCCCAAAACCATCAACCAGTTAGAGCTTGGCCTCCTTGGAAACAAAAATACAGCACAAGCAATTTAAATGAACGGGCAGATGGGATAAAACCAAGGAAAACATCCAGATGTTTCTTTTCCATCACTTCTGGTTTGTGCTCCGTTTCGTCCAGTAAGTCACTAAAATACTTTGATGTGAGAATTTTGTGTTGGTGATGGCTTTGTATCAGCCAAGTCACCAGACAATAATCCCTTGCTGTCGATGCTAATTGGCTTTGTCATGTTCTTAGGACAAAGGGAAAAAAAAAAAAAACCCTTAAAACAGTTCTCTACCAAAAATAACTTTAGAAAATAAATATTTTGGCCCCATCTTGCAAAAAGTCAGTGTGACATTTAGAGGGAGCTAAGAAAAGGAGTCTTTCCTGCCTTAGGAAGAAACTTAGCTTAACTTGGGTCCTGTTAACTTCGTCATACTATTACTTGGGCACTGTTTGGTATTAGTCACTAGCTGCTCCCTCTCAGCTTTATCCAATTTAATTTCAAATATAGTGCAAACAGATGCTTTTATGTTTCATTTTTAAATCATTTATTGTTCTACATGCAGCAAAGAAGCTTAAAAAAGAATGCGAAAGAATTGCCAGAAAGGTTTTTGGGTTTTTTTTTAAAGATATATATATATAATTGCAGTTGTGGTTACTGTGGTTTCTTTTGGGTGGATCAGAAAAAAAATCAAGTCTTCCTTCCTCGGGGATATAAGGGGAAAAAAAAAAAAGGATGGAGAGGAAAACTCGTTCCCATGTCTAGTGCTTTTTATCAGTAATGGAATGAAGCAATCAGGTTTAAGGGCTTGTCTAGACGGGGGACTCTGGCACTGATGTAGCTCCCGCAGTGTAGCGAAGTCTGTGCAAGTCCCAAATGCTGCTCACAGCAGCAAAAGAAGCCTCAGGGATGCAAAGCCACCGCGCAAAGTCAGGGGGCTCCATGCCCTGCAAAATCCCAGCTTAGGCAAGGCGATACAGCTTGTTTGTACAAGAGACAGCCAAGAAAAATTTGAAAAATTGCTTTTTCTTTTTTTTTTTTTTATTTATCAAAGCGCCCCAAAGCAGCATTACCAGCGCAACAGAGCTTTTGATCAATTAAAAGTATTTTAACAACTGCTTCTTTTGGAGGGGACGCGGTTGTAAATGAAGAAGCATGAAAAATTGCTGAGCCCAGCCAATAAGTCCAGTTTTTAAAAGAGGCTTATTTTAATTAAAAACATAACAAGCAAACAAATGAGCAAAATTTTCTTTGAAAAGTTTTCTAACTGAGACCCATAATAATAGAGTGATACCTTGGTTTTACACCACTCTGTTTGTCAACAGAATTTAAAGCACGTGATGAGCCGCTCCATGTCATTATCCCCATTTTATTGGCAGGGACACCGTGTGACTTCCTGAAGGACACATGGCAATTCATGGCAGCACCGGAGAGAGTGAGAACATCTCTTGAAGTCGGTCCTACATTCAGCCCGTCCTGCGGTGCTATCTGCCATTTGCATGTGCCTGACAGGTTAAGCCTGGCTGGGTTAATTTTGCCATCTGTTTTTTGCAGAAACAGGAGGCTTCATTCATGTATCTCCAATGTGATGTCCCCTTTGGTGGCTCTGTTGAGATATTTGGGAACACTGGAAGTCCTGGAAAGCCCTAAATCCTATCCCATTTATATAAATAATCCAGGAAATGGGCAGAGCCTGGTTTGTCCATAAACCTGACAGACCAGGGGCCAGATCCTGCTCTCTGCATCCCTTGTGTGACTCTGAGAGAGCAAGCGACTGAGGCTGGAGCAAGTGGGTCCTGAGGCACAGCGCTAACGTGTGTTCATGTTAGCAAATACTGTATCCAGTTTTGGGCCCCTCACTACATGAAAAACATTGAGGTGGTGGAGCGTGTCCAGAGAAGGGCAATGGAGCTGGTGAGGGGTCTGGAGACCAAGTCTTGTGAGGAGCGGCTGAGGGAGCTGGGGGTGTTCAGCCTGGAGAAAAGGAGGCTGAGGGGAGACCTCCTCACTCTCTACAACTGCCTGAAAGGAGGGGGTAGCCGGGGGGGTCGGTCTCCTCTCCCAGGTAACAGGTAATAGGACAAGAGGAAATGGCCTCAAGTTGCACTGGGGGAGGTTTAGGATGGATATTAGGAAAAATTTCTTCACCGAAAGGGTTATCAAACATTGGAACAGGATGCCGAGGGAAGTGGTGGAGTCACTATCCCTGAAGGTATTTAAAAGGTATTTAAAAGATGAGCAGACGTGGTGCTGAGGGATATGGTTTAGTGGTGGTTTTGGCAGTGTTAAGTTGATGGTTGGGCTCGATGATCTGAAAGGTCCCTTCCTACCTAGCCGATTCTATGATTCTATGCAGGAAGAATCGGGATGCCAGACTCCCAGGTCCTGCACCAGGTTAGGGGAGCTGCCATGAGCCTCCAGCCCTCTCCTACGAGGCTGCAGGTTTCTTCTCACCAGGGTGGTGATTTCAAGTGGGGACGTTCACACCACATAAACAATCCTTGTCCCCAGGGTGGGTCATTTGGGAAAGAGCTGCATCACACCAAGACCTTCCCAAATCCCACTGTGAGACTGTCCCAGTGGGGTATTAAACTAGAGCAGGTAAAGTCCAGTAGCCTCATAACACACTAAACCCCATCAAAAGATTTCAAAGTTTATCAGCCAGGCCTGCTGGAAGTCAGGGGAGAAAACACACAGCTCAGGTCAGCTCTCCCTTTCGCCACCTTCAATAGGATAAAGAACGTCCCTCTTTAAAAAACACATAGAAACCCCCACATAGAGTCAGAGGGGAGATCGTGCAAGTACAGACAGCAAAATATAGGACCCTAGGAAATAGCCGGCCAGCCAGCACTGTCCTGGAAAGGCTAATATTTGCGTAATACTAAAAAGCTTTTTGCCTTTCGGATCCTTCCATGAGAAAAGGCTAAAATATTTGGTGTACGCATTTTTCAAAACGAGAACATACCATACATAGTTAAAGTAATGACTAGTGCTCTTAATCCCAGACACAAACTTTTCACTGAAGCTTTTTTTGGGCTGGGTCATGTGATTTATTCGGTTTTCAGTATCTATATATAAAACTACTTTTTTTTTTTTTTTTCTCCTTCCTGGTTCATCCTTACCCATATTCCAAAACCTGCACACTTCATAAGCTATTTTGGTTTACCACATGGCTTGGCACTTGGTATTTTTTCCTATGATGTGAAAACAAAACTTCAACTTGGCTGTTGGTGGCCATTATCTGAGATGCAAATCTTCTCACTCGATTGCCAGGGCTCTAACGAGTGGCTCATTACCCTTTCTGGCTGCCAGACTGCCCTATTACTCAGAGACCTTAAATAGGGGTATCCCAAACCCCTAAAGTGGGAGTTGTTAGTCCCTAGGGACCTCCACCTACCGCATGGACAGTTCTTTGGGTTTTGGTGCCAAAAGCCTTGGTTTTGGGCAAAAAAGCCTCAGGGCAAGCCAGAGGAGAGCAGGGCTGAGCCCTGTCAGCTTTTGATGTGCGCTACAGGGCTGCCCATCTTCTGGCCCCAAAGCTTTTATTTGCTGTGAATAAATTAACACTAAATACGTCCTCGAGCCTCACCTGCCCCGTCGGAAAACTACTCTGCTCAGCCACACACATGGCATCATCATAAATTTTAGTTGTAGGAAAAGAAAACCAGGATTACCTGCATTTTTAGCACCAGGAGAGGGGGAAAAAAAAAAAAAAGGAAGGATGGTGCCTCCTTTGGGGCTTGGTTGTTCGGTTTGGCTTCTATTTTCTTTTTTTTTTTTAACTCTGACCTTCCTTCATGTTTGTTTACAATGAGAGACACCACTCAAGGTGAGGGGAAGACTTTGAACGGAGAACAGAAAGACCTTTCAGATGGGAGCGCATTAACTGGGGCCCCTCCGAGCTGTCTCTGACAGACTGCGTGTGGTTTTCTCCCGTGTGCAGACGTACGTGGAGAACTTGGCAAAACCTTCGCCTGGCCAGGACCTACAGCCCCTACACCCAAGACCCCATCCAGGATTGCTCTCCATGGGTCCTGCCTTCCTTCCTGCCAGCTTGGGGACCCCTCAGAATCATCCCCTAGGTTCCCCCAGCACTGCACAGGGGGCTGAGGATGCATTTGCTGGCACATAATTTGATGCCCTTTGGTAGGACGGCACTTTCTGCTTGGAGAAAATCACCAGAATAATCTGCCTGACGTGGTTAAAGTGCAGTTTCTCAGGCTCCAGAGAGGCACGTGCACCCGGCTGCCAGCTCCCAGAGCTCGCATGTACTTTCCTGAGCTCAGCCCCTGCCTCCAGCCCCGTTGTTCTGCCCCCTGCCAAGTCCCTATTGTTTGCGTCCCTTGCTGGTGGCATCGCGTCTGGCTCAGCCAAACTCCTCCTGAGTGGGGGCCCAGGCTGTGGGGTTTGGTGTCTTGGGTTTTTTCCAGGAACGATTCCGAATGACAATTTTTAGGGGGCCAGCTACAGGCACCGCAGATGGAATTGATTTGCAAAAAGAGGGTGCTGGGGTGGAGGGTCAGTAAACCAGGCGCTTTGGTGACATGGCAAAATGGGAGCCCGAAGACCGAGAATCCAAATTGACACATTGGCTCTGAAAACTTGCAGAAGAAAAAGTTATTTTCTTTTCCTTTCTCATCTCTAGCAGGTGCTGCCCCACTGATCATAAGGTGGGGAGAAGTAGTAAAGAGAAAGGGGAGCCATCAGCCCTGGGACAGACACGCTACTGCTCAGCAAAGCTCTTGCATTGGCAAGACCTAAACTTCTCCTTAGGTGCCGGGCTGTACTGGGGCCTCATTTCAGGGCAATGTCATTCCCAGAGCAGCAGGACACGAGCTGTCGCTCAGGACTATCATCCTGCTGACAAGCATCATGGCTTGCGGTGCGTCAGAACAGCATGGGAGCACGCTCGTTTCCATTGGGAACTGCACTGGATCAGCGTTCTGCATCCTGTTTATGTTAAAACATTGGCGCCCCTTTTTTATAGGGAAGCTGGGAGAACCGTGCAGCTGGGGTTTCTATGAAGTGTCACCAATTAAGTCACTTTTCAGCAGGATGATCAGTGCTTCAGCAGATCCGGAGGTTCCCAAGTGAAGCATCTCCAGTTTCCAAGCTGATCTCCTGGCTAGCAGATGTTGGCCAAAGCAGATGCTAGCCAAAGCACAGCACCTCTCCATCCATCCTGAGATACCTGCCTTCTGCTCACATGCCTTTCCCAGCTCCTCGCTGGCACGGCCAAGAAATAGCATGTACTTTCTTCCTCCCCCGTGTGTTTTAGGGAGAAAAGGACGAGGCGAGGCACAGAGTGTTATAATTACAGCGGCACCACTTGGACCCTGTGGTAACACGACTGTTTGTTTCCCTGCTGCCTAAATGAGAAGGGCAGGATCCTGACCCTGCAACGCTCTCAGGGAACTGCATTGCTCGGGCCATGGGATAGGAGAAGGTCAGATGATGGGGGCTTGGCTGTAGGTCCGGAGGATAGATTGAGTAGCCCCACATGCGGGGCCAAATGTGTGCCCTCGGCGTAGCCAGCTCCTGGGACCACTCCAGCACACACAGGCTGAGTCCGTGGGACAGCTTTCTGCTACTGATTCCCCTCGGGGGATGGTTTCCGCAGCCATGTGGAACTGATGTGGCTATCTCCAGCCCTGGCCCCTGCAGAAGAAGCTCTTCAGGGCTGTACCAGGAGCACTTTGCCCGCTCCAGGCAGAGAAAAACAAAACGATATAGCTCTTACCCACCAGCATCAGCCCCAAAGATAATTTCTTGACCTGGGGCTCCCTCCTCACATGCAAGCCCAGCACAAAGGCGGAGCAGAGAGTGGCACTACACTCGATACCCAAGATATGGCCCAAAACATTGCCATGAGGCAAAATGCAAGGACCTGCAGGGCTTACCACTCCAATGGCAGCCCAAGGTCAGATTTCATCCATAGGATCTGATGGGGTCGGAATTGGCCCCTTGGATCTGGAGGTTTGAACCAGCAAGAGGGGGTCTGTTTTTAAAGGCCGTCTTTCAGAAAAGCACCTATTCTCCCATGGCTGGAGAGACCTCTTTTCAATAACAGCCCTGCTAAATGCTGCAGACCCATCCTAGCAGAGGAGAAGTTTTACCTTTTTACTCATGTTTGCCTACAGCCACAGAGCTCCCAAACCCCGGCCAGCTCAGTAATACTGGCTTGGCTCCTTAATCGTACATAAACCATTTAAATACACAACAAATAAATAGACACGTTTTGTGTTCCTCCAGCGGGGCTTAGCACCTTTACAAAGGGATTTCTTTGATACTTAAGCAATAATAGATTGGCTTTCGTTTTGTTAAGACCTTACTTATATCAACATATCTGTTCAAGTACTACACTTCCTTTTATGAAACCCTGGAATTCTTTCATGTTGAAAACGCTTTTACAGCCAAGTCCTCAGTTGTGCTGGCATTTCTCGTGTCTTGAACTCCAAACTGGCTAACCGCAGTCTCAGAATTCCCAAAGGAAATAATGAAAATTCCTAAAATCCTTGGCAAGGAAACAGTTGAAATTTTAAATTGAGTTAATCGTTTTAGCGAAAATGCTTGTAATAAAATAAATATGGGGAGCTGGGGTGAGGAGGGGGAGAACTCTGCTTCAGAAATGAGCGTCAAAGGAAAAAAGAGAAAGGGAGAGAAAATCTTCAAAAGTGAAGCCTTCTTTGCTCCCTTACAGTGTTTTGTGTTGGGAATATAGCTGCAAATTCCTGCTGAAAGGAGGGCTTTGTTGGGTCTCCTGGTGCTGTGGTGAAACCAATGCGCTTGAGAGCCCACTTCGTGCTTCAAGATCACTCTGGTCCTAAAGATTTGGCCTGAATGATGCCAGGTGTCTTCAGTGGCTGCTAATATGTTTCTGAGGGCAGAAACCTGGTCTCTGGGATTGCACTTCTGTGACACCAGATGATTTAATTAAACTTCTAACTGAACTAAGCAACATAGGTCCTTGACAGGCTTTTTTTTTCTTTTTTAATTAAAGCTTAAGGCCTCTAATTATAGATGTTCAAATATGCAGGAGAACCAAAACCACCACGATTTTTACCTCTTCCTTTCTTTTTAGCGAATGCAATAGGTAGCCACAAGACCACTCAGTTACCAGATCTCGGCAAATAATTTCCAGATGACAGGTTGTTCCCGGAGACTCTTCACCATGTCTTCTCTCCCTACCCTTTTTAGGTGAGCCAGCCCTGTGCAAATGTGAAAGAACAGCAGCGGTAGCAACATCCAGGTGATACACCGCCAAGAGAAGGACATGGTCACCTGGTCACCAAACTCTTCTGCTCCGCACCATGAGTAGTCCCCAAGCATGAACTGGAAGCTTCACAAGGCACTGCTTTATTATCTGGTCTTTTGAGGCCACCAGATTGCTGACCAACCCATGCTATATGGGGACAGTCTTTATTTCTGGATGCATCATTTGCTCCTTCCCCAAGCCCAGTCATCCATCTGCCGGGAAATCTCTGGCATACAGATATTCCTGCTGTTGTGCCACGTACTGCAGTTGTCGCTCATTGCCATCTGTGGCTTGGAAAAACACAACAGCAGGGTTCAGAGCAGCAACAAAATGTCCACAGTCTCCAAGGGGTTTGTCACCCTCTACTGCACACCTACCACCACCTTCTATTTGCAAGGAGGTCTGGGAGATCAGCACATTACAGGATAGTCATCTCCAAGTAGAAATGACACCAGAGGGGAAGGTTACAGCCCCTTCCACTTGTGCAGTGCTGTCTTCTCCTGCAGGAGAGATCATAAAAGACCATGCCACAGGAATACAATATTGGCAGCACTTGTTCGAACCAAAGGCTCATCTGGACTGCAACTGTGCCTCCAGCCGTGACCAGTCTAGAGATGGGGTACAGGAAAGGACTGCGATAATTACACATGGAAATAACAGCAGAGGAACTACTCCGGAGTTCTGCTCTGTGATGGATCTCAACACTTTCTCCAGAGAAGCATCCTCGTCCTTTTCCAATCAGACTGCAAAATATGTTGGTATCAATTTTAGCTTTTTTCTCCAGGCCATTGTGAGCAGTTGGCATCAAAGACGACTGTGAGCATCCCTGATGGTGGTAAGTGCATACAGCTGGCTTTGGCATAGGTCTCACTGCTGTGGGGGGTTGAAATACAAGCTGGTGTGATACTGCAGTTACCAGGTGCCCACTTCACCCCCTTGTTTGCTCTTCCCCATCTTGCATAGAAGGAGACAGCATTTCTCTGGATGCCTGAGCCAGCCTTCACTACACCAGGCCAATGCCTTAACTTCCTTCAGGCCTCCATCATCAGAGGTCAGACTCTTGAACTAAATTGTATCTCTGCTCTTTGGTCAAAATATGGGTTTCTTGGGGTTTATGCCTCCAGAACACAACAGGTTCAAGGTATTTTTCAGGAAGATCCTGCCCAGCACAAACAGACCCTAGAGAGATCAAATGGCTGCTAACTGAAAGGTGCATGTCCCAAACAGCAGCATTAAGGATGTTTTGCCTGGTCATATCAAGTTTCTGCCTCCCACCAAGAACACTGAGCAAGAAGAAGACACTAGAAATTTATTTCCAGTGCAAAGCAGTGTATCATCTGTAGGGATCCTGAAAGCACGTTCCCAGCCTTTCCATCTTGTCTCACCCCCTCTGGGGATACTGGCCTCAAAAGCTGGGCGGCCACGGTCTCCCCAGGGCAGAAGGTCCGAGCTGTGCAAGGCTAACACCTCACTGTGGAGGGCTCACCTCTTAGCTGCAGCAAGACTTGTTTGTACTGAGGTCTCTTCACATGGCCGTGCCAGTTCGGTGAGAACTCAGATGGGGACACTAGACTGAAACCACTGACTTCTTTCCACAAAAGTGAGACTTCTGTTAGGGTGCTTGGCCCAGGTGCTGCAGCAGGTGGACCTGCCTCCTCCTGTAAGGTCTGTCTTGCACCCACCAAGAGTCACAGATCAGGAGAGAGGCTGTTGCACTGCACTCATCACAGGACTCCAGAAATATTTATTTAGGAATATACCCTTATTTCCCTCAGAGAGGGAGTTCATCAATTATCCATAGGAAAGAAGTAATAGCTGGAGAAAGAGTTTGGATGTTTTCAAAAATAAACAACCCTTTTTAAATTAAAAAAAAAAAAAAAGAAGAGAGAAAACAGAAAGAAACGGCTCTAAAACACGTGATGTTAAGGGGAGGTCAGGAAGACAGAGCCAGCAGGGGTAACAAGGCAGATAAGATCATGCCATCAGTGAAAGCACTTGCAAAAGGAAATGGATATTGTTCTAAACCTCAATTAATTTAATCTAGTGCATCACTGAAAACAAATTATGATCTCAGATAAAACAAAACTCTGGTGAAACAAAGAACAAAGCTGTTGCAGTCATGATTTACAGTTCAAAGATATTTTGTTTATTTCCTCTTCATCAGAGATCTTTGTTTCCCCTAGAGAGCATATGAATAATTAAAGGTGGTTTCTTATGATGTGTTTGCTATTGCTCAGTGTTGCCAACCCAAGAACTGATACGGGAACAATGGTGAGCTATTAGACTTGCTGGTTGCATGTTGCCTTCTGTAAATAAACCACAAGAATAAATGACTTCCCTGCAGTAATAGCAATCATACTGATTTGTTTAAGTCAGGAATCTAAATAATGGGCATATGAAGACTTGTGCGGTTTGTAAACTTGGGTTGTGTTTGAGGAGCGCATGATGAGCGCCAAGCTGTCAAAGCAGCTTTGACTTCTGGGGAAACACCTGCAAGGTTGGGGGGAGCCAGTCCCCTCCCATCAGAAAGGTCCAGTAAGCTCTGTAGGCAGAGCTTGGGCAGGGGCAATAAGGCAGAGCTGTCCTGCCCCAAAGAGGAACGTAACTCATCGGTTACACACAGAGCCAAACCTACACAAAGCACAGAGAGCACGCAAGGCCAGCTCCCTCATCCACGCCACCTGGAACCAAGGGCAAGCATGGGCTTTGCAAGCCATGCAGGTATCTTCTGTGAGCAGTAGAAAGGAAGGGAGCATGTCTGAGAAAAACTCATTGAGCTTAAACATGCATTTAAGACTGGAATGAGTTGGATTTCAGAGGTGCCAGTCTCTCACCTCTAGCTCTAAAGGAAGGATCATTACCTTAGACTTGATACCTGCCTTGTGGCCTTTGGTGAAGGGAGACGAGTCCAGCCAAGGTCAGGGTACTCCTGGCAGTGTGGACAAAAGACACGGTCAAGCCATTTTTAAGATTTTGAGATCCCTTTGACATGCAGACTATAGAGCCAGGAGATACCTGGCCAAACAAGCACCATCCTGGAGATGACCTGCTCCACGTGGCCTGGGGAAGGGCAGCTGTATACTGACATATACTCATTTTTTTGACACATGAGGACAGGGAACAAGAGAAATCCCCAAATGCAAGTCATCCCCCTGCACAAAACAGGCTGCCGTCGTGAACAGTTTAACCATGGGAATGAAGGAAAGCAAGAAGATTACCTCTTTATCTGTGCATGGAGACAAAACGTGGTATCCAAGGAGGCAAACTGGATTGCAGAAGAGCACTGGCTAGTGCTGGATACTGGCAGGGACTCTGCGTCAGGCCGCCCGCACGCAGGGACTGCAGTAAGCACATAGCAGAGATCATTCAGAAGCAGCATCCCCAGGGACCCCAGGGAAGGAAAGTGTCTTCATTGTGCTGTTCCTAAGACGTGCTGGGCACCTCACAGAACATGTGGTCAACATCCTGGATGCAGCAAATCCCAAGTGCTGGTGGGGTCCAGCTGAGAAGCACGTGGACTGCTGCTGACAGGACAGGACAGCCGTTGCTGGAGGCCAGAGCAGGACAATGGCAGGACACTGAGCATCTCGGGGGCTGCCAGCCCGCAGGAGGAGGGCCTGCCTTTGGGTTATTGGTTTGCAGTGTGCCTGGTGTACGAGGGTTTGGGCCCTGCTTCTGGAATGGGGTCCCCAAGGAACGACCACAATTGAAGGAAGAATAATGAAACCTCTGGTCTTAATGCAAGTCACCCACTCTCCCAACGAGGCTCTGTTCCAGGACCTCTGGTTTAACCCAAATTGACACCAACTTGGCGAAAGCCCCCAGCTGCACATTCCTTCCATACAGTTTTACAAGCTGCAAATGCAAAACCACAAACCAAAGTGGGAAGAAAAAAAAAAAAAAAGAGCCTGAACCATGCAGGGTCCCCCCCATCTTCCCTCCTGTCTTGGTTTCTGATCCCTGTTGCTCCCGAACTCCAGATCATTCCCTGTCAGGTTAGACCATCTTCCAGGGGACAGGCTTGAGATGAGGAGCTGGGACACCTCCAAGCCTCCTGGCAACAGTCACAACTGCTTAAAAAATCCCCAAAACTACTAATAAAATCCCAGAAACAAAGGCAAAGCTCTTCTTGTACAAGGAAAGCACTTGCCAGTTGGTCAGGGCTGCTGAAACTCAATCTGTGGGGCTATGTGCTCATGAAACACCTCCTCACTGAAGGCTCTGTTCGTTGGCAAAATGACTCATCCAGCTTTGTGGGCAAAAGGAACAGGGATGAACTGCCTCTCCAGGGCAAGCCAACTGCTAAAGCACCATCCAGATGTTAAGCAAGCTGGTTCCAACCCTGGAGGTTCCTAAACCAATGATGTGACTACAATGCCTACTCCTCCACAGTCTGTGAGATGTGTGGTAACCTCTGCTAGAATCAACAGAGGTTGTGTCATCAACCAAGGTTGTGTCATCAACCTTTGTCAATGGGAACTGGATCAAACTTTTGTGCCTGTCTGCTTCTCTCCGTCCCCATTTCAGTGGTGCTTGCTCATCCTCCAATCTCACCAGGCTGGTGATGCTCAAACCAGCCCATGGCTCAGCAAAACTCCTGATCCCTTTGCCCGGGCGAAGAGGTATAAAAGGTACAGGTTTGCTCAGAGAAAAGGTGAATACCACATTATAACAGATCACATCTTGGGCTGATGAGCTATCGATGCTACCAAGGTGATTAATTAAGAACACTTTCCAAGACCAGTGCCCTGTGTGCATTTTTCCTCCAAGAGGCAACTCTTGTGTCATCGAGTTCAACCACACATTGGAAATGGGATGTTGAATTTCACATGGTTCCTTCTGCACTGAGCTGAGTGAGCAACAAACTTCATTAATCCTCCTCTCTTCCATTTCTCCATCCAGACCTGATCTCCATGGGAAGATCTCCAGGGCTGTTTCCAAGAGCTCTTCTCCTTGCTCAGCTGGGAGCTGTCTGGAGGGCTGCCCACATTTAATGGTATCTCCCAGTCACCATGAGGTCTGCGTCATATAACCAGGGCTGTAATAACGAAGTGAGCCACACAAACAGGCACGTGCACATCTGCGGTTCCTGGACTGATCTGAGTCACTCCGTCACGTTCCCACTCGACATCCGCTGCCCTGCCTCTAAATTTAGCCCTAGGGATGAAGGTGATTCCTTCTCTCCCTTTTTAGGTGAAAGTCACAAGGGCAGCCAAAAAATCACAGGGAAGAGGGAGTCAGCACTGGTGTCAAGGGCTGAGCAGGTTGTTTTGGTTTGGTTTTATTTCGCTTCTTCTCATCCTGCTTCTAAAGTGGCCTTTTTTTCGGTGTCTTCTGCTGCCAGCTTTATTTGGATGCTGCCCCATCATACACCAAACTCTGTAAATATCTGAGGGTGCTCTGGTACATTCTAGCAGTAGCTGAAAGAGAGCCGTAGAAGGACTGGGCTAACCCTTGCCCAGTAAAGTGGTCTGGTTTGTTAGCACCAGGGAGCTCACAATGGAAAGTGTAGTGCACCTACTGGGTCTTCTCATGCTACTTCTGGAAGGATTAAAGCATGCTAGGACAACAGCTGCTCTCTGAAGATGTGTTTGCATGCCAGCAGTGCTAATGCTTAGAATAAACTGGATTTTTCCAATTGTTAATGATTTTAATCTTTTCCTTCTGTCTCTGAAGTCAAGGGGCCGACAGAAAACAGAGTTGGCTCATGGTGTTTCCTTCCCCTTTTCAGTGCATTTTATGTAACGTTAATCACACGCAAACTCGGAGATCACCTTCCGTCTAAGGATGGCCATGGGGTTATTACACTCCCATGGATGTTGCTTCCCACAGGCGGTGACCCATTGCCACACTGAAGGAAAAATATTCTCAGCACCTTGATCTGCAGTTCTCCTGTGTGCATCACACCAAACCTTGGCATTTGTTTCCTTCACCAACTTTTGCCTGGGAGCCGTTCCCAGCATTTGTCAACTGAAACATGGGACAAGCCTTGCTCTCCAAATCAGCTGCTCCACAAAGGTTAAGCCACAGAGAGAGCTATCTGCATACCTTTTGGTAGACCCAGCCTTGAAAGACACAGTGCAACCCATGCACCGGACAGCCTTCCATAATTACCTGCATTCAGCAGCTGACATTCATCTCCTCCTAAAGGCCAAACCTGAAGACTTTGCAAATGAGGCAAAGCACTTATATGGCATGAATTATTTTCATTACAGCCACCTCCCGCCAGGTTGGCCAGATGTCTCTTACTGATCTGAACAGTCCTGGAAGAAGGACCCTTCTACTTTTCAAAGGATGCTATTTCATCCTGAATTTTGCAAATAGAATACAGGATTTTCTCTGTCCTCACCACACAAGTGACAAACCTGGTCACCTTCACGCCATGGCAGAAGGCAGAAACCCAATATAGGATCCCTAAAGGATGGATAGAACTCAACCAGTCACCCAGGACACCAGCAACTAGAGCATGGGCGGATCGTTCCGAATGAAGGGCACCATTTTCCCCATCTCACCTCCTGGGAGCCTGTGCATGGGTAGGCAATTACAGAGTCTGGTCCAGGATGGATTCATGGGGGTTACAGGACAAAAGATGTGCAGGACCCTCCCCCCTTAGCTTTACCCACTGCAGCAGGTAGCCCCCAATCTTCTTTCACATCCTGAACACATCTGGGCCTGGCTGTAGCCCCAGCAACACATGTACGCTGAGTTCACATGTGCTCAACAGAAGTGACTCAAATCAAAAGGCTGTAGCTCAACCCACCCTTCTTTCTCCTCTTTCCTACTCCCACCCCCACCCCCGGTCAGTATTCAGAGCACAAATCTTCTTTTTTTTCTCTTCAAAGTGAAACACTCTGTATCTTATTTATTTTGAAAACAATTTATAAGGGCAATAATAACATCCTTTGGCTTCTTGCCTCCATAGCCCCAGGCGTTATATTGCCTCATTATGGGAACAGTACACACCCTGCCATGTACTACTTACTTATATAGGCAACCCACTATACGCTCATTAAAATTCTGTAGGTATTGGCTGATATAAACAAAGCGAAAAGCGCACAGTACTAGCGAGCCTTCGTATTACTGCCGAGCACAGAAAATGACTGCATAATAGGTCGTGTGGTTCAGCAACACGGCTCAGTATCCTGGACATCTGAAAACCTTTTGTGGTTCCAGCATCCCACACAACCGCGTGCCGTTTCTGGATGCAGGAGGTGGCGATATGACCGGTTACACAAGGAGGCAGTCGTTTTACACGGATCCACGCTAGAACCGATGCAAAGAAAAAAATGTTCGCCTTTTGTGGAAGGAGATAAATAACAGAAAAATCAAAGCGGCTGTGACAGAAAACTTTGGAGAACAAAGCTGAGTCTTGGAAACCCTGGACTCTTTGCAGAAGAGTAATGCACCTCAAAATGGCCAAGATGAAAAATGTGCAGAATGTCCTTGCATTGTGTAAAGAGTAATTGCACTGGAAAGGAGTTATAAAGTAAGCAAACATGACTTCCAATTTGATCCATATTAAGATTTATTGACCCTTAAAGTCAATATTCTCTGCATCGGGGCCAAGGTTAACATTGACTTTGAGGCCAATGGGAAAGCTGTAATGAAGTGCCGGTTAAGAGGCCCTTACAGAACTATCTGGTTTTGCAGAAGGGGTTGGAAATCTCTACACATGATCAGCCCCATCTTCCACTACATTTCAAAGGCATCCAAGTCGGCTGGGCTTTCTGCAAAACCCCAGCCACATTAACACTGTGCCAAACTGATAAAACCTTTGGATAACCATTCCAGCAGAAGTATACACCACCTCTGCGCTCCAGTCACCCTGATGCTCTGATCGTGACCAGTACTTGTTCGTCTCAATCCGGTATAAACACTGATGGAAGGAAAACTTGGCCTCAGCTGATGACAAGCTAAAAACGCATTTGACAATGCTGTAGAAAAAGGCAGCATTAGTGAACTTCTGTCCTTTGACAACTCTTACTTTAGGGAAGGGCATGCATAGGTGGGCAAACCGGAGATTTGCAAGGTTGTGCAAGTAGAAAGTACTTCTTTGGAGTCAATAAAGACATGAGAGATCACTTACAGGGAAAGAAGCCATCCTGTACTGTCACACCCGGGCCTTCCCATTCCAAGTTTACAATTTCCTTTGAAATTCACAGTGAGGTGTTAGATGGGCAGAGAACGGACAATCTCTGTAGGTTAAAAATAAAAAGTTGTTGCCCAAAATCTGCCCAGAGGCATAACACTACACTTTTAGAATACCTGTGCTTGCAAAAACCCACATTTCCAAGGTTGGTTTGGGCACTTGCCTAAAACCTTGCTGCACCTGCAGAAAGGCCTGTGTCCCAAACATGACCTGTTTTCCCCAGTTTTACTGATCAGGCCAGTAAATGATAACCTGTCCCAGAGAATCTTGACTTCCTTAATACTGGTCTGCCAAACCTTCATTAGATGGAGAGAAGACCGTGGTTGTTACGCTCCTGGTGACAGTACAATCTAGCACAGCTTGCCATGAACTATATGAATGTTTTTGGAGACTATACGAGACCACAGCACTGACAGGGAACATGGATTGCTTCGGAGCACAGAGGGAAAGCAGCATGGCACTTACTTCAGCCTAATTCCAGAGGCACGACTTACTTTTGAAACTACTTTGAATTAAGTTGCAATGATTTTCCCGGGACTTTTTTGGTTTTGTACACTTTTATGTCATTCTCCAGCTGCTTGCTTTCTCCTTGTGTTCATTAAGACATTTGGTTTTGTTACAAGGTCTGGGCAAAAGAAAAATAGCTGTATGTATATATAAACAGACTATTAAAATAAAGAGCACCATGTACTGGCACAGAAGAATTCGTAGTGTTATTCATATGTTTCTAGGTTCAGCAAGGCTGTTGTTATGCACAGCAAAAGGCATCTCGAGCCCAGCTCTTACCAGTGTTCTCATCACGGCCTTGTTCCTCTGTGCTTCATTTTTCCTTTGCCAAGAAGCACCCACTTTGGGTCGGATCCTGCAAAACACAATTGTCTTCTGTAGGAGGGAGGTTCGCTCAGCTCTCATGGGTCTTGAGAAAATTGGTCCCTGATGACCTCTTTTGGCACTCTGCCATGGGCTGACTGTTAAACACCTCCCTCTGACCCTCTGCAGTTGTGCTTTCCTCTGTGGAAGCATCTTCTTTAAGAACCTAAAATAGGGAGCACCTCAGCAGGCGCTATGGGGTGTATCCAGGCTGCTTCGGTATGTCAGAATTAGGCATAAAACTGGAGAGAAAGACAGACAGACAGATGGGCAACATATCAAATGGGAGCCTAACCCCTTTCCAGTAACACAAGGGTGTAAACCACCCTCCCAGACCATTGGACGAGCAAGGTCTCGGGGAAAGGAGAGGACATACTGCCCGCAACTCAATGACAGCTCCAAATACATCCCAAAACCCATGTTACAGTCCTTCCTCGAAACACAATTAGTAAAAAGTCAGCTCTCAACCTAAACCTTTATTTAGCTGCGTTTTACAATTACGGCATAACTTGGCATCGTGGGCATGGCCCTACATGGACTAGGAAAGCAGGCAGTGAACAGGGAGGCAAGCTGGCAATGCCGTTTTCCCACACTTTCTTAGAGAATCAATTTTCTCCTCCCAAATGACAAACAGAAAAAAGAAGAAGAAGAAAAAGAATAAAGCTGGTGCCGTTAACTAGTTAAGGAAAGTATGAAAAACGACATGGCCTCAGCAACTTTGTTCAGCAATGCAAGACCCAGCCTTTTGCATTTCTGCACAAAACTGTATTTTGTCTCTAAAAGATGTTGTAAATTACATCAATGTCACTACTAATTTTCTGCAAAATACTCACACACTCCCACCCAAACCTTTCAACAGCACTCGGGTATTTGAGCCACGTAAACGGTGCAGAGAAAAAAACTGTGCAAACAGAAAAGATTTTGGGGTCCATCATCAGTGACTATCACCACCTCCGGAGCAGGGAAATGGCACTGGCAGTAGCAGCAGCAAGGTTCGAGGTGAGGCTCCAGCTTTCCGGACAGAGAGTTTATACCTTTAAGAGGCACAAAACAAAAAAGAAACCCAATCCTTGGGATGAGTCACTGGAAAATGGGCCCGTTTTTCTCCTCGCAGGCCTGAGCAGCCTCACACAATGCCCCCAGGGCACAGGCTCCTCATTTGGCAGGGCTCAGCGCAGAAGCCGGGCTGGGGAATACCTTTATGCTGGAGAATTTGGCTTGTAACAAGGCTTTTCAGGAACATAGCAATTGCCCACGTGAACGCATGGCTTCCTGCATTAATATGCTAAAGAGACAAGACAAGCATCTTTAGCTACAGCTGAGGACTAATTAAGACTGCTCTTTTACAAATATTGCATGGTTCATTCCATTCTTCCCCGATTAAGAACAAAAGAAGAAAGAAGTCATTTATTGTCATGAGTCACTTCAGATACAATGGAAGGAATTCCAACAGATGACTGAGACAAAACAAAAGCTGACATTATGAAAGCCATGTCTAAACACTAATTTAAACTGTCAACTTGCTAGTGAGGAAGGTTCATGACAGAGGGAGAATTAAAACTTAAAAGAGCACATAAATCATTGAGGAGATTAGCAGCGTGTGATGGGGCCAAAGTACGCCGCGCTGGAAACTCGCTGAATGGTAGCAAGCTCCCTTGCAATTTGGGGGTGAATGCGGTGTTTTGCCAACAGTCGTGGACTAAAATGAGTAATTCGGGCTGCGTTCCCAGAAGTGGGAGCTGTGCGAGTCAGTGGCGTTACTCCCATTTCCAGCAGGTGAGGATCAGACCCTTCGTGTCCTGTGCAGCATCTGAGCATTAGATAAAATCTCGCCCAAGCTTTCCTCCAACTTATTGGAAGTGCTTAATTTCGGAGAGGAGCCAAAATGGCTTTGGGTCACATCCACAGCTGCTGTAAATGGTCATGACTGACTCCCACGATCTGGCTACGCCGCTCAGGGAACCAACCCTTCCCTTCCAATAGCACCACAATATCTCCCTCTCTTCTGATCTACAGGGGACATAGCTTGAGGTAGTGCCTCTTAATCCTCCGCAGACCTGCTTTCCACCAGCAGAAAACAAGCTCGTCTCCATTGCAATAAAGAAATATGGTGTGTAAAAATGCACTGTGTGCTACAGGGTTTCACCTGTGGACTTTTTCCTGTGGATGTGGGTTTTTAAGAACAATTTCTTATAAAGGAAGAGTTTCAAGCAAGCACGTACTTTTCAGCCCAGCTGGCTTTTCAAACCAGTACACAGCCTCCAGCTATCACACATCAGCCCATGTTATTTTGTACAAGTCTTGTAGGGGCTGTAGGCCACAGTTTTGCAAAGTGAATGAATGCTGGGACTCTAGATCCTCTAAAATCTGTATCTTTATCCATTTACTCTCATTGTTGCTAAAACTCCCAAAGCAAAGAAACCATTATAGATTACCAAAAGTAGAACCATTCATATTGATGGGGATTTATGAAGATTTAGCACCTAACTTAACTATTTTAAAATGCAGGTGACCCTGAAATCCAGGGAAGCAAAAGCTCCATCTTTTCTTCACCTCAACATGCAGACTCCTCCTCTGCTTCCCTCCCAGACCAGAAAGACAGCAGTGAAATCTCCAGCCATAACCCTGTCCCCCCAGAGTTTACCTTAGTCAAAAGAAAAAGGTCAAGAAAGTACTTGATTAGTTGCTGAATAGGAAGACTTTTGAAAATGCAATTATTTACCCATCTAAGGGCAAACATTTTAGCCATTGCTGTGGGAAGTGGTGGGCAATACTGCTTCTCTTGGACACCAGCAATGAAGAAGTCCCCTGTCCAGCTGTACCACTCTCCCAAGGACGGGGATATTGTCTGGGAAGACCACAGGCTCCCTTTAACTGTCTCAGCATCGTGTCTAAAGCTGATGGGGAGATTCTGCACTGGGAAGGTCCAGGCCTTTGCATCCTAGAAGTGCTGCTGGAATTAGGTCACTCTCAGCTTTGGCTCCAATTCAGGGAGAAGTTCACAAAGTCAATTATAAAATAAATAAAAAGAGGGAAAGTAAACGAGATGCAGAGCCCTTTAACTTGGAGGGATAAAATCACTGTGGAAGCTGGGGAGAGATTTGCTGTGAGTTTAGGAGCAATCAGGATCCTTTCCAGCACCGTCGCATCTGGCTAAGCTTGTTGCAGATCAACAGTTTTTTTTTTTCCTCTCCTTTCCATGGAAATTAATACACTTTTTACTTTATTACTGTCGCCTGCTTGTGTTATGACAGTGCTTGGGAGGTGCAGTCATTGGGCCTGTTGTGTTAGGCACCACAGAAAGGCTGAGCAAGAGGGCTGACCTTGGTCAGTCAAGAGGCAACAGAAGAAGGCAGGTAAACAGTAGGACAACCCTGGCCACAGCCATAAAAGGACAGGTTTAAAGAAAATTAGAAAATAACTTTTTAAAGCTACGGAGTGCTCTTCACAAGTGTGAAAAAGAAGAGCAATTGGGCTCTGCACCAGGAGGCTTATTATCTCTCTGTCTGACCTCCAACACCGAAAAAGGGTTAGACCCAAAAGGGGCTGTTTTAGCTCCTGGTCTTTGCTTCTTTTTGTTGCTGTGATGAAGAAAGAGGAGCTATTGGAGAGCTGCTAAGAGAGGGGTTATATTCAAGGCAGGGTCAAGCAAAGGGCTTGGGAGAATTACTTTTGCAGCAGTGTACCAGATGATTTCATTGAAGCAAGGCTGCATGCGAAGACAAGAAGAAAGGGTATTGCAGAACCAAGACAAGAAATGAGATCCTGGATGAGAGATTTAGCTGTGTGAATGCGGGAATCCCACTGCGTCTATTAGAGGTGTTCTGCAGAAAGTCCACAAGAATTGACCATATCCTGGATGAGAGGGCACAGAGATGACCAGGATAAAGATGACGTGCATTATGGACAAGAGTGGAGGCAGTATTGGCTGTGCTATCCGTGGCATTCAAGGAAGAAAGAAACAGAGAAACATGGAAAGAGTTGGTTTAACCATGTTGGTCAGCCAAGGAGTGAGATCTCTGAGCCGTTCTTGGAGTAGGGAATAAGGCTGGAAAGTTATCAGCAGGGAGATGGCAGCTGAAACTTTGTGGACTGGTAGAACTAGGTGGAAAAGAAGGAGGTCTCACATGAAAGTTGGAGTCAGACAAACTAAGGGTAAGCTTGCAGGATTAAGGGAAGTGGGAGCAGAAAGAAACATGACATCTCAGAGAAGACAAGACTTCCTCTCAAAAAAGTGCCAGTCTGGTCAAGGTATGGGAGAATGGGAGCCCTGGGCTTGCTCCAAAAATGCCCCCTGCATCTTCAGGTCCACCAAGTACTAGGTCTGGCTAGTGCTTTCAAGGCAATGGGCTGTTCCACTTCTCCAGACACAAGCTGGGCAAAAGGAGACCACCCAACAAAGGGTCATGCTTTGTGCACTTTGGCTACCATTTCCCAGAGCCTCCAGTGGAAAAGATGAAGCTCAATGCGAGTCTACTGATATCAGTGGAGTCACAGACCGGGCTGACGTCTCATGCTCAACCAAGCTTCAACATCGCTGCAACTTACCCAGAAGGCTCAGCTTAAAATTGTTGCAATGAAGGGGTGAATCAGGCCTTTTCACATTGACGTCAGTAAAGTTACGCCCAGGGTAAAATTAGCCCCAGGACAGTTGTTCTGACACTTTCACAATAGCACTTTTTGGTGTTTTGGCTTTGTTTTGCTTTCTTTTTTTTTTCCCCTTCCTTTATTTTAGTGATTCTCCACCAAACCCACTTCTACAGCGTGGAGATGGAGGGGAGATGGCCCTGGCTGTTTCGTGTGAGAGGATCACGAGGCAAGAAGTAATGTAGCCATGCTGACAAACAGATCACGCTTTGGAGATCCAAGCCTGAGCGTTACCTTATGTTTTAGCAGCTTGATTGGCTCCCACGCCTGGGACTGTTTGAATTTCCCACCAGCTCTTTTCCACATATTTTAGGTGTTGAATTAATTGTGAGCTCAAAGGAACAACGTTTCCAGGCTCTTGATGAAGAGCATGTCTATCGGTTGAGAGCAAGAAAAGTTGCCAAGCTTTTCGAAGGTCGTTTGCCTGCATCTGAGCTGTGGGTGAGCAGCTCAGCCCTGCAGGGTTATTTAAGGACCCACTGGTATGCGCCGTGATATGAAGTCAGCGTAAGTACCCTTGTGTGTCTGTGTGTTGATCAAATAGAGGCCCATAAATACATGTGCAGTTGGCTGCATTTTTCGCTCAGCTCCCATCCGTGTTTGTAAACACTGGAGAAAGAGACCCAAATCTGTGTCCAACACCAAGCAGTTACAGAACATACTGTAATTCCGTAATGCGAAACAGAGTGGCTCGCTAACCGTGCAGATCTGGAGAGAATTCCTGACATGATCCTTTTACGTATTTTATGTTAATCACTTCCATCTCAGGAACACACGCAAACAATACCCTATTAGACGTTCCCTTTGGCACTCGGACAACAGCTCAAGCTGCTGCATGTACCAGAGCACGGCCAGAGCAGCCGCAGTAGGGATGGGAGGCCATCGGTGGATGCAGCAAATGGTAAGCGACCAAAGGGCAACGTGCAAAGAGCAGGGCCACGATTGCTAACTCCTGGTTTGATTTTCTTTGCTGGCTTTGCCTGGCTTTCCTGTGGACTTTTCCAGCAGAGCAAGCATCCATCTTCTTGCCCAAGAGGGCTTGTGGATGTCAGAGCATTGCCATGATCCCAGAGATCCTAAAGCTCCTCTGCATGGGGGTAGGAAGGAAATTTTCTCAGCACAGAGCTCCACATCACCATGCCTTGAGCAGGTCTCCCTTGGGTAGCACAGAAAGGATGGGGCTTGGGATAAATTGGTACCTGCCTGGTCCAGGTTTCCCTGTCCTTCATCCTTGCTTGTTTGCAGAGTGATACTAGGGGCACATGAAGATTTAACTCTTTAAATAAGCCTTGAGAATGCCTGGAAAATATTTTCACAGTGGAAAGAAAGAGGATGGATTACTCAAGAGCAGGGATGTGCACGGAGCTACAGCAGGGTTTTACTGCAGCCTGTGGCACTAAGGTCCCTTATAGAGGGGAGATGGGACACCCCTGAGCATTAAGGGTACAAATCCTGCTGTTGTGGGAAATAGGCAGGAGCCCCTGGGGGCCTCAGCACCAGGCTGCAAAGAGCCTGGAGAGCAGGCAGAGGGAGAGGGGAGGAGGCACCCGCTGCATTTGCAGAAGCAACTGCTGGACACAGGTGATTCCCCATCATTAATAAAATACCCTCCTGTGGTGAAGGCAGATGGCTTTGTGTGTCGCAAGTCAGCTCACCACGGGGGAAATTATGGCCAGCACAGCACCCCATTGCCAGTGGGGTGGGATCCGCAGGGAGGCCTCCATCCCCAGACGTACCCGGCAGGTTTTGGCAGAGGGGCGTCAGCCAGCATCACCCCACACCAGGTCAGTGGACAACCCCCAGGAAAAGCAGAAAGGAGAAGATCTCTTCAAATACACAGCGCTTACACAAGGCTTTGGAAGGATCCGAGCCCTCAGATACTGTGTTTTCCTTCTACAGCAGATTTTTTTATTTCTAAAATGAAAATTTCAGGGGCTTACATCACACAGCCCTTTGGTCAAAGTAAAGCAAGACAGATTTGCACTGGTGCCACTGAGAAGCAGCGCCTGGGTTGGGACATTTCTGCTCAGGATGTACTTTTAAAGCAATTAAAAAGCAGCTCTGATTTTGAATAGTAATGCTGAAACAGAATTCACTCCAACATTCACTAGCCCAAATGTCTTCGCTGAAATCATGCTGTTTCCCTATTGTTATTTAACAATAAATCCTGCCTCTGGGGAAATGCGTATAAATATGAATTTAAGAGTTCCCAGATACAAAGAATCTCCCTTTTTTACCCTCCCGGGAGATAAATAGCTTAGAAATCTTCCTACAAATATGTGCTTTTCTTGATGCTTTTCCCTTTAATGATGTAAAATGCTTTGGTACTAGAGGGAGAGCATCCAGACGCTGTGAAAATGCAGCATGATGAAGAAAAGCATCTTAATAAATAAAGTAAGATAATTCCTTTATTCCAGTGCTGAGGGGTTAAACACCTCCACGTGCATGCGCATTTGCTGCTCTGGAGCCCAGCTGAGTTTTTGTGCTAGAGCTGACTGGGAAGGGTAACGTGGATTGTTGAAGTTACTACATTAACTGCTTCCTCTCTCAGTTTTCTGGAGTCCAAGGGGCAGTTTGGGACCTGCTCACAGGGCTCCTGCTGGCTTCTCCATCTCTGGACAATGCTATGCAGAGATGCTTTTTTTAAAAGTTTAATTTTTTGGGAGGGAAATGTCGCACCTCCAAACCTGGAGTCATGGAATCATAGAATGGTTTAGGTTGGAAGGCACCTTAAAGATCATCTAGTTCCAACCCCCCTGCCACAGGCAAGGACACCTCCCACTAGTCCCAAGAGTCCTTGCCTTTCATGCTCCCACGGGTCTCAAAGCAGCAGCATCCTCTGGGCCATGGGGTTCAAAGGACCAGAGAAGCAGCTTAAGGAACAACTCAGAACAACAGAATTATGTCCCGGCTCTTCATCACAGCCAGGGAGACTCCTCAGTCCCCACTGAGTGCAGAGGGATACATGGACAGCAGTGTCCTCTGGTTCAAAAACTTTTGGTGAATAACTTCTTAGCCCTCCACTGAGTATATATCAGCCAGATCTTACAATCTAGCCCATTCGTGTTTGTGAGTTCAATAGAATGGAATAGAATAGAAAGGATTTGCTCAGGTATACATGATATCCACAGCCGCATACATATAGAAATGCTGCAAACAATGGAGGAACCTCAGCAAGCGTGAGTGCAGAATATTTCTCCTTACTTTTTTTTTTTAACACTTGGTTCCTCGTAATAATGTCTTCTAAAAGAAACCCTAAAGAGAATTTATCCAGGGTGGAGTGGGGAGCAACACTCACCAGGTCAGCAGATAGAAAGGCACATGTGCACCTCGGTGAGGCGCAAGATGTGCGGTGCGATGGGTGCTGAGCATGGCCAGAGCATCCAACCTCCCCATCTGCCAGCGGAAAGACACCACGCATTTTCCATGAAGGCTGGACACGGCTCCTGGGAGTAACTTGGTAATGCCCCAGGCACTCGGAGAAATGTTGAAAGTAATCCAGCTAAAGCTCCACCTGGAAAGCGGTGGGTGGGAAATTTAAGAGCTTGGTGATTGGCAGGCCGAAAAAGCAGAGGTGAGGTAACTGGAAGGAAAGATCCCATAAGAGCTGCTGCTACAGAGGAAAACACCTGTTTTTTCATCGCCTCATTTCTACATGTCTGTCCACCCTGAGTTTTAATCAATCCTCTACTATAATAACCTAACAAAGAATTTCTGCCCTGTGCAATATCCACTGTTACTCATTTCTCCTGACTCCCTCTTCCTCTGTCAACGTTTCTGTAACCCTAGCTTTGCACGGAGTTTTTTCATCAATGCATTGAGGTTTTGGGAGAGAACAACTCAGCATCTGCAATTTTTTTCAAGGCGCTGGCGGTAGCGAGGTACAGTTAGCCATCTTTGTGATTTGTGCCATGAAACACTCACTCTGCTCCCTTCCCTTCCCCATAAAAAGCCAGAAATACCACTTAAATCACTATTGTTCGCTATGATTTAATTTCATACCACTGCTCAACAGCTACAGCTATTTACAGCAATCCCCTGTTAAGTGATCATGGCTTACCCTGGATATTTATGAATTTTTAATGGAGCGAGCTCATCCCCAAATTCAGCATCTCTCCTTGCAGCTGGGGTGTAGATAGGACATGTTTACTTAATGTGCTGGAAGCTCAAATATTTAGCTTGCGGTTTCGACGACTGAACAATCTGTACTGTGCTTGGGGGTTACGTATGCATCTCGGAGACTGCAGAGGCAGAACAGGTCTGCAGCTGAAGGTGCAAACGTGTTTGTCAATACGCCGGAGCCCCCCGTCGCCCCTTCTCGCCTCCCCTAAAGCAATGTTTAAGAGGGCATGAATTAATACAAACAGCCTGCTGATGTCCATTTGACAGAATATGTGGGAAATTGAGTTTACCTTGAATTTATGAACTGGGAAGGCTATTTCTCATCCTGATTAATGGTGAGTCACGGAGCAAACCCGAGGCCATTCGCAAACCCGTGTGCTATACGTCAGGTGTCATGGGAGTGAGAACAGTGGGAGAGCACAGAAAGGTCTCATGACAGTCTGTTAACTAATTTTCATGCGCCAAGTGAAGACGTGTCCTGGAATTTTGCAAAACTATATTTAGCAATGCTGAGCGTCTCCAAAGAGAGCTTTGTAAGATGCTGGAACAGGAACTAAAATACACACAGGTATAAAAGCACTCTAAGAAAGCAATAACTTACACAACTTTAGAGGGATATCCGACAATACATTTACTGCCAGCTGGGGACTGAGATGAATATCCAGGAGGCTGATGAACAGCAGGCTGCCCAGCCCTGTGCTTCTGCTTGAATACAAGTGCAATAACAGCTCTTGCGTGGCCTTTTTCTCCATGGATTCCCAGGGTTTTTACTCTGGGGAGCTGGTGTTTCTCTGGGACATTCCCACACGGCAGATCCCCCTCCAGCACAGCCTTGTCCTCATGCTGAGACACCTCAGCAGAATCCCAGAGATAACGATTTTTTTCAGTGGCTCTGTATACTTTTTGGCATACGGATTTGTGATGATGGTAACACTGATGTTGGAAGAAGAAGGCAGATTCTCAAATCCTCAGCTGTGTACAGAAGAGAGCAGGGAAAGGCACCAGCGTGCTGCGTGATGGGGCAGCGAGCCGACACGATGGAGCTTGGGATGACGCTTGGCTGGCTGACAAAACCAGCCCTTTGAGTGCAGCCATTCATAACTTAAGGCCCAGGTAGAGTAGCCCACAAGTACGTTAAATTCACCGTGATCATAGGAGACAAAGCTTCAAGCTGCAAAAATAGCTACTGAAGGCTACTCAGCCTTTGTGCACAAAGGAATATGATTATTTCATTTAAAGGGACTTACTTTCCCTGCCAACATAAGCTTTTTAGGAGAGAGGACTCATGCTTTTACTTATATGAGCAATCTCCAATGCCATGGGCCTCCTGCCCTTTAGGAGGTCAACACAGGCTTTAAATTCAATATTCAATATTCAATAGTATGGCAATACAGGACCAACGTTATTTCACTCCATGGTCATCCATGGCTTGGTCCTACAGTTGAGTAGCATGGGGAAGATTTCTAGCATCTTCAATGGTGCATTTCACCATCCCACGCTTGTTCCTTTGGAAACCACATAAAAGGAAGGGGACTTTCATCCCAAATGACCTTTCGAAATACTCTCCTGTTGAACAGTGGCACAATAAAACCCACCATCGCCAGGCAGCGTCATTATCAAACATGTGGAGGAAAAAACAACCAGGAATTAACCTGCTGCCATAAACACAAGTTTCTTTCATCAAGGAGAAAAAAAAAAATAAAGGAGAAAAAGAGAAAAAAAAAAAAAAAAGAAAAGAATAATACTACAGGGTCTCCCCAATAGCTCACGGGGCACAATCTAGTACTGTATACATGGCCACGCAGCGGAGGCCCAGAGGACATGCTGTCCCAGCATAAGGGCTGCCAGCATCCTGACAGAATTAGGAAGTCCTCTCTCGCAGTTGCCCTGTAGACATGAAATTACACAAAGAAAGACTTCATTAGGATCCCGAACTAAATATAGTCAAGTGGGGAGAGTGGAACATTCAATTTTCACTCTTGGCAAGCAGCACGGCTTCGCAACCTTTAGGATATTGTTTTAACTAAGCTGGAATTCTGTTCAGCTGCGATTCTGACAGCTCAGCACCTACCGGGGGAAAGAATTACGAAACTAAAGCCTTTACCTGAGAAAACCCTGAAAAACGTACGTGCCCTCATGGCAAAGTTCTTGCCCAAAGAAAACTGCTGCTGTCACTAGGAATGAAGGTTTGGAAAATCATTGGCGCCAATGAGTTTTGTACAAGCAAAGATCACAGGGTGAGAGCCAAACAGATTGTTTGCATCTCCAAAAGTCTTAGAAGATTGTGGGTAAGATAGAAAAAATATCACTGAGCCTGCAACAAGCCTTTCTGGACAGTCAAGGTCCACCAGCATCTTCACTGGGGGCCCATCCCTGGTGCCAGAGCCTTGTCCTGCCCAAAGGACTGCTCCTCATCAGCAGTGTCTCAGCATCACTGGTCCCTCAGCACAGGGGTGGGAATTACCACCCTGCTGATGGCTTTAAATGCAGTCCCAGCACGTTCAGGAGCTCAGCACTACATTCACATGAGGACCAGGATCTCTTTTGCAAAAAAGCGTGGACACTTAGATGCTCCTGGGGGAGGTAAGACCACCAGTGTCCAAACTGGCATCACCTGGGGGCCTGGGGCCTGCTTTGTCTTCATGGGAGAGAGCCCTGGCAGCAGGTGAGAGAGAGGTTGGTGAGAGGACACCTACTCCTGCCAGGCAATCCCTGGCTCTTCCCCAGGTGGGAATCAGAGTACCCAGCTCTGCAATCCAGCCCTGAGCATATTTTTTCAGGTGACAGAAACAGGAGCCAGATTCTGGTATTCATCACTGCTCAGGTGTTTTATTCAAAGTTCTAGTGATGTCAAATGTATACCAGCCCCTGGAGCAGAGGCAGACCTGGGTCTACCCAGTTCATCTACTGTTCATGGTCAGCTTCAAGCTTGGTATCCCTCTCACAAGAAAACTCCTGCTGTTCCCCAGGACACACAGATACCGTCAAGTCGAAGTCAGGTTTAGGGTCAAGCAGCTCGGGCAATTACACAGACCACGAGGGAAAGGAAAGCCGGTGGGTCAGAGGGAGACAAGCAAGGCTGAAGACAAAGCTCAGGAGGAATAAAGGTTTTAGATCAGCAGTTCCCAAAGTTAATTTGGAGGCCTTAGCCTAGGTCTTGCACAGATCCAGAGCTCACGCTGCCAGTGACCAGTCCTGTAACTGGGACATCTTTTTAGAGCTGTCATGCTCTGGCTCTGCCTGCTCTGCACAGGAGAACAGCACAAACACCCATGAGACAGCAGAGGATCAGCCTTCCTTGCAAGAGACTCAAAGGCTCAAGGGTGTTCATTTCAAGCACGTAAGGCTCCCAACAACTCACATGGCGTTAGGAGTTAGGCACACAGAGGCTTTTATGAATCTAGCCTTTGGAATAGTCTTCTGTTTGTCCTGGATCCCTAATAATATCAACAGTTCCTAAAAAAGGGTCAGAAATCCCACACTCATCTGTCATCCTAACAGCATCCATTAAAGCGAATACACACTGGTGGATCCAGATCATGATGCTGTAGGAGGGGGCAGGAAACCCCACAAACAAAAAGGACACATTAAGAGATGGAGAGGGACGCAGAAGGAAAAGCATCCAACCTGAAAAATGATATCTTCTGTTTCCCCACAGCTACATCAATGAGGGTGAGGCCTTTGATGGAAATAAACTCTTCTGTGGGAACACTGCACGATGCAAAACCTTCACAGGGACATCCCACCTCGCATGCTGTACATCTCGCCTGTCGTGGAAAACCTGAAATAGCTTTTTGAAGACATCTCCTATTAAGTGTGCTGCCTCCAGCAGATGGTCAGGGGATGGGGGGCATGACCAAGCACAGCTGAACCGGGGGAGTTTCCAACCCGATGTGAATATCCACAGATAGGAGAGGGAAAGGTGTGTGACCCTGGGAGAGTGTTCATGGTGGGTCAGTTAAATAAGCCAGGTGGAATAAAGACAGGTCAATTTATTCTGATTAACTTTTAGCCTTAGTGTCTCCGCTCTACCCCAAACTTACCGGGACCCCTGCCAAAATCCAGAGGCACGAGCGTGGCACGGCGCTGCCCTTCCCCACTCTTGGCTGGGGCTGTGCTGCTGGACCTCAGCCCCAGGATGGGGATCGGAGGCTCCCCGGACGGAGCAGCTGGCAGCCAAGACCGGCAAGGGCTGCAGCTTTCTAGAGACGCTCCACAAACATCACTGTTTTAGGAAAAACATCAGCAAAGAGCAGTCACGTGTTTCACTCCAGGAGCTGAAGGCGTGAGAGGGGCTTTTTTTTAAAAAAAAAAAAAAAAAAAAAAATCTATTCATTGAAGAAAAGCAATCCAGAAAAGAAACCAAAAAAGGAAGCAGCCCCGATGCAGACCCCCCCGCAGAGAGCTGCGGGGCATCCTGAACAGAAGAGAGGTTTTGGACAACAGCATCAGCCTGGGCCAAGCTGCCCCAGCCCAGGCATGCAGCAGTGCCCCCTCTGCAGATGGGTGCGAGGGGCTGACCTCTCCCTTGAGACCAGGGGTTCACAGGATGGCTTTGCTGCAGCTATTCTTGGCCCCATGATGGGGCTGTGTCCTACAGTGCCTGGTCAGGTAGCCCCACTGAGGAACCCCTGCCTTCAGCTCTTACTGATGCAATTATTCCCTAAGATGCCACCGGCTTTCCTGCCACCAGGATGGACCGTACCTGCAGCACATCCAATCCCCTTCACTGCAACGCTGCCGAACACGCTTACTTGTTGTCTCCAGCCTCCTGCATTTTGATTTTTCTCCTTTAAAACTGACCCTAGCCTTCCCTAGCTCTGCAAAAAGCCACCTCCCCAGCAGGTGTGGCACTGAGTTTTACAGCATGGATTCGCGCTCAGAGCAAACCCAGGGATGTCGAAACACTGGTGTCTGGGTCCAGGGATGCCCAGTCCCGGAGTGGAGGTAGCATCATGCACCCACATCCCCAGGCAGCCATGGTGTTTGCCCCTCTGGTGTCTGGCAGGGTGGCAGAGGCTGGGGCAGAGCAAGGGGCTTCCAGGTCACCTCCATGCCCACCTTTTGCTGCTCTGTGGCTCCCGTCAGAGAGGGGTGGGTGGCAGCAGGACCCTCCAACCATGCTCTGCTGCAAACACAGTACCAGAAGGGACAAAATGATGCCCAGCTTCTACATCTTCCATCTGCGCCAGATCTCCAAGCCCAGCATTTATCATCCCCTTTAAATGCACAGCCCATTGTGCCTTCCCCCTGTCCTCAGACCCTCTTGCCACAGGCAGGAGCCCAGGCCAAGATCTTTACCAGCAAAAGTCCTCTGGATCTGAGAAAAGAGGTAGAAAGGTCCAAAAGAAACACTAGACGTACCGAGAAGTGAAAATGAACTCTGCCACTGTGCAAGAAGGCACAGGCGTGTATAGTATAATATATACTGTACATACCGAGAGAAAGAATATACTTTTCACTGTAAAGTGTTTTATATGCTAACCATCAGGCATACACCAAGTCAATGGATGCTGGCACTTTACATAAATATATGATGATGCAGTGCTATATGTAATAAAAATCTGGAGCACAAAATATGGAAGCAATTCAAGAAAACAGATCTCACATTTTTGCCTTTGTTACAGTTAGATTCTGACATGCTCTGATTAAAATTCAACATCTGCATGCATTTAAAATTAAAATATATAGGTATTCATGTATTCCTCCTTCCACAATGTTTTACTGCTGCCTTTTTCTTCTTAAATATTAAAAACATTACATTATTTTATTTCAGATGTCTCAATATATTACACATCACCCTTTCACCTCAGAGCTTTGGTTCAAATCCAGCTCTTCGCTGAGGAAATAGAAAACATCTGAAAATATTTAGTAGTCTCATCTCAGTGTCTAATCACAGTCTGCTCTGACATGACAAAACACAACAAACAAACTGGCTTGCCACGGATGAAAAATGTTTACACAAAAATACTCAGGAGTGTAAGAATGAATAAAGACATCTCTAACTGCATTAAAGCCCATGTTGTTAAGTAATAAAATAGTTTGCAGATAATCTGAGCTGCACCTGCCTCTCTGGGGGAAAAAAAAAAAAAAAACCAAAAAAACAGGTGATTTAAAGTCCTCGCAGCCTAGCAGGTCCCAGCTGCATGTTTTTCTGTTATTCTAAAGTAGAAAGATGTGTCAGGCTACAGTGCAAATATTGTCCATGGGCATCATGGTCTGGAGAGTCTAAGTACCTCGTGATTTAGGAATCTCAGAAGAAAACTTTATTGCCAGTAAATCCTCCAGGACTAAAATATATGTACTTTAAGAGGGACGAGCATAAATAAGTCTTTGTCTTTGCTGGGGAATTCAGCCATTTGGTGGGTGGCTGGGAGAGCAGCTGTCCCAATAGACTTCATGTTGGGCACTGGTATGGTGCACAGCACGGTTCCTCCTCCAAAGCTGTGATGATTTTAACAGGCAAGAGAAAGCATAGGAGGAAATTAGCCACAGGGAAGTGCAGGATCTTCCCTAAAGCCAGTGGCAGAATCAGCTGTGGTAGTCCCAGGCCTGCACCCCCATTCCTTTCACTTAGTTGTCCCTGGCCTACAGGCATCAAGCATGAGCAAGTAAAGAGTCTAGGCAGCACCATACTTTGCTCCTCAGGAGGCTCAGCTTGACCTCCTACCTCCATTTTGCCTCAAGGAGGGCTGGAGAACACTGCAATGGGTGTAGTGCTCATGGGTTGGGTTGGGTTGGGGTCATCATGGACTTATCACCCCTTTACTCTGCTTGGGTTCAACCCAACATCTACTGAAGTTGACAGAGGAAGCCCCATCAGGGCATGTTGTGTTTCCCCTGACTTTGGATGCATGCCCTCAGGGCCACGTCCTTCCCCCTGGGGGTTCAACAAACCCCTACCAGCATGGCTGACACATGGTAGAAATCAATGGGGTTCCCATCTGGATCATTCATCCCCAGGCTGGGCAGCAGGACCAGGCAAATTATACCTTATGTTAAGGGTTTTCAGAACCCCAGCATAAGAAAAAAGAATAAGCATAAAGATGGAGCAGTGCTTCCTCTGTATTTCTGTCCCGCATCTACAGACACTTCCCGCTTATCCTGCCTGCAGCATTTACCTCCTTCCTAGGCCTGACCACACATTGGCTGTGATCAAGTTATACTCCACAAACCTTCAGAGGAAGTGGCTCTGTAAACTATTTCTAAGCCAAAGTTTTCCAACCTGCAGAAACTGACAGGGACCTACATGGGAAAAAAAGAATAAAACCCCTTGCCCTGTCCATGAGTGTCTTACAATACCTTTTTTTTGGGGGGGAAATACTGTATTTCCTGCTGCAATGGCCAAATTAAATATGAATAAATTAACGTGCTAACATTTCACTATATCCCCTTTAATGCAAAATAAGATGTATCCCTTAATTCAATAAATTCAAAAGTATATTTTTTTAAGGGAAAAAACACCACTATAGCTAAGTCTTTGCAGATCTTGGCATGGGTACAATACACAAAGGACAGGCCAAGGAGACATCCAAACGATGACCGTGCTGCCTCCAGAAGTGAAGGCTCAGCTAATAAAGCTCGCTGGGAGGAAGGCTCGCTCAACCTGGGCACAGCTCCGTGCGAGGGCAGGCAGGGGGGTCCTGGCCACCATGACTCTGCTCTGAGGCGTTCGGTCTTACCCTTCTCCCGCTGGTGCACTGAGCTGGTTCCCATTGCACACACCAGCACTGGGTTTCTTGCCTGGATAACAATTTCCTTTGCACGTGACTTAGACAATACCCAGAGCATTTTCCATTATGGCTTTCTCCACAGCACCCCTTGGTCTGGGTTTACATTTTATTGTCTGTGCTTCATTTTCACGTGTTTTCCTTCTGCTGTCGTGTTTTCCTTGAGCCCCTTGACGAAATCCCTCTTGTTGCTAACTGTATTTAAATTCAGCAACAACACGCAAGCTTGTTCACACAGCCTTTACATCTTCGCACTTCTTTTCCCCCATTACAAACCTACTCCAAATTAATTCCCGATTCAAGATGTGAACATCGTTCCAGTCAGCCATGTTGGCCTGCTAGGCAGTATATTAGTAAATTATTTCTCCAGGCTCTTGATTGACATTGTTGAAAAGATACTTTTCATGCGTGTCAGTCTTTGTGGGGTGAAAATGCCTTTAACATGCTTCTAGGATTTACATGGGCTTCCCTGGTCTGCTGCTGCCAAGTTCAGATGCGGTTGGAGCATGTGGCATTCTTTGTCCTACTCTTATTACATTTTCCTTTTTATCCAGCCCTGCTACATATTTCATATTTTTCATATTTCTGCCCTGTGATGTAAAGAACAGCCAGTTGCTAAATGTGCCCTTGTCGTGCCTGTCCACTCCAGCATGAGCCTCTCCGATCCTGCTGCAATCACTGCGCTTTCTTCTTCCGTTCTTTGTTTTGTTTTCTTTTAATTATTTATCTCCTTTTCTAATATTTTAGGACTCAGACCTTCAAACAGCTGAGGAAGACGTCGCACGTCTGCTGAGCCATGGTAGGGGACCACACACCCGCTCATCGACAGGGACAAACCCAAAGCACCGTATGTTTGCTTCCATCTCGGCTAGCAGAGATCAGGTCTCATTTCTGGCTCTGCGTGAAGCAGCCCAGCCCCACAGCCAGAACTGAAGTCCTTCCAGGCTGTTTTCCCTCCTTTGCAGACACAACCCTTGCTGCTCAAGCTCTTCCAGAGCTCCACACCACCCAAGCCATCGCCATACTGGCGACATCTCTGCAACCTTATTAAAGAAGCCTGCAGGAGTGTGGCTGAGAGCTGGGAGCCTCAGACACAAGCATGGGTGGGGGGAGCAGAGAAGGAAAATATCATTTCACTTATAAAATGAACATATTTAGAACAGAAAATACTGGAAAAAATGCCATGTTTCTCCGAAAAGCTATTGCATGCCCAAATGTTGGTTTTACAAGCACAGATTCTATTTGAAATCAGCAAATACAGGACTGGTTCCCTAAGAGCCATGTCCAGGAATGCCATTTTATGGATTGAATATATTGTCCATCATCCAGCATTTGCTAACCATTTATCCGCTTCACTTGAGAACTTTCTTCTTAAATGAAAATGTGATCTTCAGCCTGGACGAACATCCCTGTTTAAACCGCAGCACTGTTGCTTCATTCCTAAGAAAGGGTTGATCAACAGTGCAGCACCTCAACATCCATGCTCAGCATCTTCCCCAGTGACAGGTCTGCCATGGTCTCGCCCATTTTCCTGGAGCACACCAGGAAGCTACAAATATTAATACAGACAGAGACCATGGTTTAAGCCCCAGAGCACTTAAAAATAATCGACAAATCATAGACCAGTGAGGAAAGTCATATTAACAGAAGTATTAAGACACAAGCATTTGAGTTGCAGTTGATTACCATCACCACTTGCCAACCTCCAAAAAAAAAAAAAAAGAGGAATCACCTGTTTCTTTGGCAAGCAGCAAATGGAGAGCTTTCTTAAATTTGTAGCAGTAGAGTCCACATTCACATTGTTCTACTGATGGAAATCCAGCAATCTTCTCCGTCACTATTGCGGGTAGAGGACAGGCCACCGATGGGAATAGTTTCACAATTCTTTTATTGGAAGCATCTGCAGAAACCATAAAACAACAACTACAACAACAGCAAACACAAAGCCATGTTTTCTCACTTCTTTCCGAGTGAGGAGGGTGCCAGAGCGATTGCCCACCCTACCCCCCCACCGCATGGTGGTTTCCTTTGTTCACATTTCACTGCTTGGATCCAGCAGAGAGATTTATGGGCTGATGCTGAGCTCGGGATGCACACAGTGCTGGTCTCCAGGGGCCTGAGCTTGACCATGCAGAATGGGGGTGAAGAAAGGCTCCTGCAGCTTCAGGGAGGAAGAAACTGGAGGGAGGAAGGTTATTCCGGGCCAGATTCCAGCGTCTTCCACTGAGTAGCAGCTCACCGAAAATTGAGCCCTGGTAGCTGATGAGACTCTTCATGGAGAAATGTTGTCACTCCATGTCTGCAGGGTATCGCACCCAACGACACAATGCCTGGATCCGAAACGATGTCCCCTACGCTCTCTTCCGATCTTGGTCACCATCCCAGTAATGAGGAGTCCATTTATTTCAACGTCAGATGACTTCCCTCCAACAAAGGGTGCCAAGAGCACTTGCCAACCTGGCCAAGAGCAAAATTTTAGTGCCTTGAGCTCTGGTGGGACTGGGAAGAGCAGAGTGCGGTGGGGAGAGGGCTCAGCGTGTCGGGGGGATGGTTGTGCAAGAGCAGGACATGAGATCCCGGGTGCACGTCTTGGCTTAGATACGCTTTCCCAGTGTGATTTTTGGTAAGTTACTACATTAGTCCTGAGTCACCCTACCCTGGCAAAGGGGGGGGGGACACTATGTTTCCTGATTCTTCAGGCTCTCGTAAGGAAGACAGTCTCCTGATTTGTGAAGGGTGGGAGGAGGAGGCCAGGGAAACAAAGCAGAGAAGAAGACAACGAGCCAGCAGTAGAGCCGCTTAGCTCGGCAAAAGCGGTAATGTTGTGAGCACACAAGGTTGTGCACATAAATATCCAGGGTCTGTCCAACTCCCACCTCTGCCCAAACCCTGAGTGATGGCCAAAAGCGTGTAGGAGCAGAGCTCCAACGCTTCTGGGCAATGGTAAAACTGGGTCTTCTGTGTACAAAACAAGAGATTTTTTTTGTAGTCCTGTGCGTGTGTGTGTTTTTGTGGTGTGTGTGCTCGTGATAAGCCAATAAAACAAACCCAAGTGAAATACACACTGGGAAAAATGTAACCTATTAAAGGCACACAGAAACTTTTCTTTTCCCCCTATTCTTGCTCCTTTTCAGTTTGTCTAAATATACCTCCAGGCTTTTTCTCTTGGTTTAAGTGTGCTCTTTCATGGATAGTTTTCAATGTATGTTAAAGTCACTGGCTGCTGCCAGCTCGGATTTTTGCACTGCGCGTCTCGGCTTTCTCTTCTATTAAGACAAAGTGCTGGCACCGCTCTTTGACCAAGTACATTGTTCATGGTACTGAGCAGCGATTTTCCATATCTGACTGTCTTTGGGTTTACCCCAGGAGGAAGGGTGAGCCTGGTTTATTAAGCTCTCGTTTCACAGAGAGGAGCAACATCTGGAGCACAGGGTGGGCTGCTGGCACGCCTCAGCGGAAAGGAATTCGGCACGGGGTGAGGTCTGCCCAGCTCCAGAGGTGTCACTGCAATCGGTTCTGGTGACGGAGAAATAACGAAGCCCCCACATAAAACAGCGTTAAGAGCACATTTTGAGCTATGCTGGGCTTCTCGGGGATTTTGTTTCTTCTGAGAGTCAGGAGGCCCAGGAACCACGCTGGCCTTCATTTTCATTATCCAAAGCTACAAAGATACATTTTCCTCTCCTGCTACGCAAGATTTTTCCACTTGATGAAAGCTTGTTTCCCTTGGTGCCTAACTCAATGGGTTAGCAAAAATCAAGGCAGGTGTAGAGGATGAACTCTGGTACTTGGTTTCAGTGACACACTTACAGCTCCCTCTGAGGCACTCTCAAAAGCGCATTCCCAATGCAGCTGTCCCCCGCAAGTCATGGTACGGAAACCACCTTTGGCTGAAGATGGGTAGCACGTGCCATGGCCAGCAATGTGGGCATCGTCCATGCCTCTCTTGGGCATCATTTTGGTCAAGCTGAGATGGTATGTCCTGAAACAAGCTGGTCTATTGCTTTGGGACACAAGACCCCCAAGACCTATACATGAGACTCCTGTATGTCAGTTCTCCACAAATATCATAGAATCATAGAATTGCCTAGGTTGGAAGGGACCTTTCATATCATCTAGTCCAACCACCCTTTTACTCATGCTGTTAAACACCCCAGCTCTCAACTTTTCCTTGAGATGAAACCTTTTCCCTCTCAATATTACTAGAGAGTCATGTGCACAAGAAACCTCACTGGATGGAGTTCCCAACGCGACACTGAGAGACGGTAGCTCCCCACCAAAACTTTTACGTCTTTGGTCTCCGTGTGCATTTGTAACGTATTTGCTGGAAAGCCCGCCCACCACCACAGTCGAGATAAAAGCTATCCAGCATGCAACTCCTAGAATTTTATTTTGGCTGCCAAGCCAAATGTGGAGATAGACTTTAATTAGAAGTGCTGCCTCTGCAACAGTGCAAAGCAATAACAGCAGCAGTGGAATTTGTCTGAAGCGTGCGCTCCCCTCACACGGCTATGGTGAATTAAGCAAAAATGTCAAACTCAGTCTGCAACCAGCAGACATATTCCATCACATTAAATGTTTACACCATACGGTAGCCTGACTACGGGGCATTGGTGAGAGCACGCTTCTTGACAAGCCTTGGTGTTGTTCATACCCAGAAGAGCCTGAGATGTTCTCCTCTCCACCTTTTCAGATTACCGTGATGATGATTAAGAAATGAGAGTTTGTAGATAACACCTGTTGTCGCTTGGTTTTGGGAAGATCTGTAACGTATTTTATCCAGCGAACCCCAACTGCTTCAGTACACCCAGCCAGGATATTCCTCACTTGCTGCAACTTTTATTTATTTAAAGCTGACTTATTCAGAGACGTTTATACTTACAGACATATTGCAAACATCAACAGAGCAATGTAAAAGATTTCTTCTAAAATAATACATCTGCCTGATGTCATTTTAAAAGTTTTAGACCTTCCTGTGGTGTATACAGAAATGGTACTTACCTGTGGATGTCCAGGAGTTACAAGGATCATACGGTTGAATGCTTGGTAGCACATTGCCGCATCGCAAATATGCTGCATCTCTCACAGGAAGAATAATATTTTAATGATTTGTGAGTTCTTATTGGATCTATTATTATACATGGATGTAAGCCTCACCTAGAAGCCCGCTTTCCTACTTTTGGGGCTTTTTTTGCAGCAGCAGAAGTCTAGCATACCTCAACATCAAAAGAGTAAAAAGAAAAAAAAAAAAATTAACAGAACCTTCCAGGAACTCTTCAAAAACAATTTTTTCCTATATGATGACAATGTGACTTTAAGGTAAAATCCTATTAAGACTTACCAAACCTAGAAATAATTCCTCCATCAAATGCGTGTCTCTGGTTTGAAGCCTGGGGAACCAGACCTGATCTCAAGAAGTGTAACGTTATCGGTTTCCTCCTCTGTGCCAAACACAGTCAGTACACCCAGCTCCTTCCCAGAGCACATCACCACACACCAGGCAGAAAAGAAAACTACGAGCGAAAACAAAATAGTCAAACACAGCCAGGCCCTTGGCCAGAGCTCCACAGGGTCAGCTGAGGCCAAGATACAACTGTGAGATTCATTTCTCTCCACCTGCAAGAATTAGTCTGATTACTGAAATCAGACCAAAAAACCCTCAGTGTTCACTTATGGCAACATGCTTATACCTTTCGAGAAACTACAGCAACACTGGTGCCCCCCAAGGGACCACAGCCAGTTGCAAACCAAGGTTATCTCAGCTTGGTAACACCTTTGGAAATGTTGAAGCATGGTGTCTTCTCCAGGAATTGCCCCCGTGGTAGCTGGCTCTTAGCTAACTTGAGTTAAAAGCTGTGTCTGAAACACCTGAATGTGAACAATTCTTCCCAGCGAAATCTTGTGCAAGCAGAACGAACAATTTTCTTCCTAATAAAAGCAAGACCTTCAAGACCAACGGAGCCAACAAGTTAATCAAGTTTCCTACTAAACAGGAAGTTGTGGGACTGCAGCAGGAGGAGCAAATCTGTGTTTTGGCTAGAGAAAGAGCAGAGACAAATAATACAAATTAACCACTGGGGTTTTTTTGTTTATTTGACAGGAAAATACCCTGCAAATGTACCAGTTTGGGCAATACCCAATGTGATAAGCCTGGCAATAAAATGAAAGCAAGCTGCAAGAGCTTCAGAAAAGGGAAGGGTAAAGCCACCACGTGCATGAGGACCACCGTAATTAAACCAAAGTCCCACTATTAATATTTCTTATGATTGCTACCACAATAGTTGGTATTGCCACTAATTACAACTGCAGCAATGCTTGCACTTCAGCAGCGTTTGGCATTTCTGCCCTGGAGGAGGCTCCCACTGTGTTGGAACAAAATCAACAGCCCCAGCCCCAAAAGAAGGTTTGTAGTATGGCATGTTCTTTTGCAGGCGCTCACAAAGGGGAATAAACTCACTGCTTGCTCCTTTCTCCTATGTATAAGCCAGCTTCCACTTTCAAGGACTTGCACGTTTTCCTGTCATCTGATGGGCAATTAGTCCAGTGCATCTCACAATGGTGGCAACAGACCAAATCAAGAAGAGCAAAAAAGTATAGACAAAAATGCAATCATGTCATTACTGCAGAACATATGACCACATTTTGCTTCTAGCTACCAAGCAGTACTATGGGATATGTGAATTCATGTGAAAATGAGCCCAACCAGTCATTGAGATATATACAAAATGGATGATTCATGATAATTGTTACACTGGAATTGCTCGACAAAGAGACAGAAGAAAGCTGTTGATTACCAGGCACCTCAAGAAAGACCACAGATACAGAGAAATTTAATATTATGGTCACTGTGGACGTGCGAATTTCCATCTGCAGACTAACAGGCAGGCCCGTGAAAAGACATGAAGAAAAGCATACTCATTACATTCAAAATAACTGGAAAAAGTTGCATATCCACCAATTCAAAAAGGGTGGAAGTCACTGAGTCACACTGGCTGAGACCATTGAATAGGTCAATGACCAGCACTCAAAGGTCCTAATGGGTGATACACCCTTTATAGACTTAATCCTTTGAATTGGTAAAGTCCCAAAGGCAGAAGAGGCCACAGAGAAAACACATAGATCATACACTAGTTATGGTCCTTCCGTTCTTTGGGACTTATCTTTATTCAAAGAAAGCAGTCTTATTGAACCCTCAGTACACTGGGCAACTTGAAAGTGTAAGTATTTGTTGGATCAAAGTATGCATTACTTCAAAAGGATAAAATGCCTAGATATTGAAGGCAATAAATCTTTCTCTGTAAAATACACGCATATATAATTTATACGATAAGCTTAATACTGAGATTTTTAACTTGGCTTCCAACAGACATGAGATGTAGGCAATTATGTTCCCTAATGTCCCCTCTCGGTCCCAAAGAAAATAATTTTTGAGACTGTTAGCCAATTTCAACCAATTTTGGCTGAGGGATAGAGGTCTTGAGGGTATTAAGTTCCCATATGCTTTGTGATAGTAGGTGGCCAGGTAGGAGTGGCAGACTCATTAGTGCATGCCTTGAAGGAATGGCATCAGCAGAGACACAACCCTTTCTTAGACCTCAGAGAATCCAGAAGGACCTCATGAACGCCCAGATAGGCACGCATGAAGCAACAGCTTCAGTTGAAATTCACGTCTCGTTAGACATCAGCAAATCAAAGCACTTGGTGATCTCCTGCTTGTGAAACCAGCCGTTTCTCCTTCTCTTTTGGTCCTGATGGCAGCTACGGTGCCTTCAGAGCGCCTTCACATCACAGCTAGCAGTTCTCCACTTACTGCTTTTGTGTCTTTCCATCTAATGGGAGCCCCATTGCATTTTTATGCCTTAACTCTCTGCTCATAACTGTCAGGCTATCTCCTAACATATGGAAACAATTCATTTTCTTTGTCATCGTTTGGATCTGAAACTAGGGTACTCTGAAATGTAACTATACATGAATTTCCCTGAACTAATTACATAATATTTATCCTATTTTCTTTAAAGTAATACTCGCTAGCTAAGAAATGAAGAACTGCATTGCTTATAATAAACTCTGCATGCTACATTGTAATCTAAACTGTACAGTTATATATGGTGAAGAACTAAAAGGTTTGAGTTATTCCCCTTGGCAAACATTTTTTTAAGGATTGCTTAAATAAGCAGTACAGAAACCAGATGTCATTTGGTAAGAGTATCTGAATGACCAAAAATTTGCTGTCTGGGTATTTTTTTTACTTTATAAAAACATGAGAAATTCTTTGGATTTATATCATATTTAGCAGCTGTGAAACAGTGCAAACATCTGTTTGTACCTATAGGGAGCTGACCTACGGGGTCCTCATCTCTTAATCACCAAGCAACAAGCTAGTCTCATATACATAGTTTATTGTTTTCTTTTCAGCTGCCTCCTGCACTTCAAAGTTTTTATACTCTCATGTTCTATTATCACGGCGAGAGGGACAGTCCATTCATTATAAGCCCAGATCAGCGCAACAACTGATCAAAATTGCTGTAAAGCACCAAGGACGCAGAAGTGCCCTCAGACACAGCCATAAGCAACTTGCAGTATGTCATTAAAAAATGGTTGCTTCCCTTTTTTGCCCAACATTATTGGTTGTTGGTTTGTTGTTGTGTTTTCTTAACTTAAAGGCTGGAAGAACAGAAGATGAAAAGGAGCAGAAGTCTCTTTTTATAGCCAATCCTACTGTGGGAAGAGGGGTTGACAAGACAGCTCCATGAGGTCCCGTCTACCCTATTTTTCTAGGTTTCCGCAATTGTCAGTTATTATAGGAAAAGACTGCTTTCTTCTACATCCATACAGCATTCCAATGACTAGAAAAGAAGGAAAATAAAATAACTGTAGTGGATATCCCCTTCCAAAGAGGTTCTCCTGCTGTACCTATGTGCAACACGAAGCCTAAGTAAGACCCCATCCTCCATCAGGTTTTCTAAAATAATGCAGGACACGGAGGGAAAAAGAAATTTACTCGAGAAGCATTTTGCCCTGCTCTTTACCACATCACTTACACATGCACACGCACCATCCTTTAGCGATTTAGCCAGGAGCAAAATTTTTCAGCCTCTGTGATAATCTCTCCCCTTTTTTCCCTAATGTAATATTGACCTTGGGACCTCGATTTTTATGCAGTGAGAGAAAGGTGCAAACAGCGTGAAAGAAAAGATTTGTGGGCCTTGGACATGAGAGTGGAATCAGCACTCCCAGATATACTATGAGAGCTTAAACTATACTCTGAACTAAGTCTGAAAACAAATGGGAAACACTGTATGATTCCATCCCATTACAGTACAAATAAATCATTTCTGGAAATCTAAAACAAATGGCCAGAGCTCAGCTCTGTGGATGATCCAAATGCAAAAAAGCTGCTAATTCTAAAAGGCAGATGCAAGTAACCAATTAAGTAAGAATGCAGCAAAAAAATAAGGAGTGTAACTTGTTTAGCAGGACGATGTTAAGGCCATAGAAGTGGGTCTTCCAATCACCTTTTTTGGTATTCCTGAGCAAACATTCTTTTTTGCTTACGTTAATATGGAATGTATTATGACAACGTTCTTATGGATATCCATGCCTTTTGTCTATCGGTACTTGCAGATACATTCAAAACAGCTGCAAATATTTTTTAAATTATGTAAAAGTCCCAAACACTTTGAAAAGAATATTAATATCCCTTTAAAACAGCAGTGTATTATATTAAATTAAGGATAGGAATTTAGAGAACAAAAAAATATGTTGTTAGCATTAACGTTTTCACTGCTTTCAAATGCAGTCGTCTTAGATAAGGCTTAGAACTATTTTGGTTAAATTTAAAAGCATTATGGTGTTTGCACATTTAGATGACAAAGCAGATAATCACACATACCGATTACAAAAAAAGGTTTGCATTCACAAAGATCAGCTGCTTTTTTTATAACTATATCATAATATATATATATATTTTTTATACATATATTACCCTTTCCTACAATTCTTGCCTCCTTTCTACTTGCAGATCACCATAGCTACAATACCATTCCTAGTACAGATGAAGGTGTTATTTCTCTTAGTGCTGCTTCCTCAGTCTGTGTCTGTGCAGACGTTAAAAAAAAAAAATTAAAAAAATTTTAAAAAAATTACCTTGGAGGGATTTTCAGAAGTGATCTGGCAAGGGGAGGTATCGGTTCTTGCACAAACCTCTCAGCCATCTCCTTGTGATGGCCTTTTCACACCCATAACAGGGTGGCTGGTAGCAGGCAGGGAAGCTATACGGCATGGGCGGCTCTATATGTCCCCTCTAACAGACTCTTGGAGGAAGGAAAAATATTAATTAGTGCTTTTCCCTGGCATGCAGGAGCAATGCCATAGCAACAGGAGAATTTGCACTGCCAAAAGATCCCTGCAAAAGTACCACAGGGGTGTGCTGAAGATCAATGGGTCTCCAAGCCCAGGCACGATTTCTTGCTGGTCCTCTCCAAGGAGCAGAATGGGAAACTTCTGCAGACATCACACCCTTCCACACGGCATTTTGGGGAACAGCTGCTCTGCAAAGGCAGGAGGACTAGTGTCTTGGCTCAGAGTCCTGCAGAAAAGAGAAGGGGATGGCAAGAAAGAACCCAGGAGAGCTGAAATACCATGCTCTGAAATGGTCATACAAAAACATGCATATGCAAAAGTGACTGCAGCTTGGAAATTTGTTTCCTGGTCAACCAGTGTTTTTAGTTTTAAGAGACACACAACATGTAATTTGGATGTAGCATGGGCTCCTTGATCGAGTGCTTTCCTATGTTTCTTCCAGCTGTTTCTTTTGTCGTGGTCTGAGATGTCATTTCTTTCGGTGGGGTGTATGCAGCTCCACTTTCACCCTCCTAGCGCTGGCTAGCACATGACAACAGGGAGGATGGGCAAAAGAGGAAAGAATAAAGCTGATTCCATGTGCTAACTCCCTCGCTGGGGACTTGTGGACTGTTATTACTTTTCATTTTTTGCTAGGATTAAACAGCTAATAAATACAGATTTCATGTCCCATAAATAACACTGTGTTTGTCAGCTCACTCAAAGAATAATCGATAGTTAGTGCATGAGACTTTCCAGTTCAATAAAATAAGCTCTGCGTTTACTTTTCCCAGAGACACCTATGAATTCTCCACTTCATTTTGTCCCTACCTAAAATACCAGTTACACTCTCCCAAAACCCAACCAGTGACTTAGTTGCAGGCAGCCGGGTGCCTTCAAAACTTTTGGAAATAAGACCTAGACCTAAGTAATTGCCACATCTGTGGTGGCTCCCTTACCGCTTGGTCAATCAGGATACAAGCCCAGGTCAGAAACCACCTGCAGTCCTTGGCTGTCTCCTAGTGCCAAGTCCTTGCTAGGACTTCATCTTGTTGGAGCAGCTTTTGCATGTAACTCTCTTGGCGCTGCCAGCCCCTCCTGACGTGGGCATTACTTCTCTCCCAGGCCCATGGGGCTACCAACGTTGGAGGTCTGAAACCTCTCTCATGCTGCTGTGAGCTGCAAAATGCAAAGCCTCACGGAGAGGATGTTATAGTCGTCCCTGTTAAAAACACAGGAGCTTTTCATTTTACCCATGTTGCAGTGCCAGCTTCTGAAATTAGTCTCTGATTTATCAAGGATTTGAAAACTCAGACAAAATTATTATTATCAAACTATCAGATGGTGGCCCCAGTGACTGCATATCAATGTGCATGGGCATTACTCCATGAAAGGTTGCTGAGAGGGGGTTTGTTATTGCCCGATACCTCACCCTGAGGGCACAGAGCCTCTTGGTTATTGGTCAAGTGTTTCAGGCTTACCTGCCATCTATGAACGCCCCATTTTGGAGTGGCCCAGGGTCTCTCCACGCACCACAGACATTTTGGTGTGCCTCTCCTCACCATTTTGCTCCATCCAACACCCGCTCATGTTGAACAGTCCATCTCATCCCCATGAGGCCCTCACTTGGCTCATATCTCTCTCCTGATTGACCCACCATCCCTCTGCCTCATCCCTCTGCTGCTCAGTGGTGGAAGGGTATCTGCAGACAACAGTCTTTACAGAGCTCAGCTTTCAGTCCTCACAACTGCATCTTCACCACTGGGCAGGGGGTCTCCTATTCAGCCCCACAAAAGGAAGATTTATTTTTATCTGTAACTTCTTAACTGCCCAAGTGTTTCGCTACTTCTGCTCTGCTTGTTGGGACAGAGGTGAAGCAACATATTCAATGCATTAGTTTTTTGCCTTTCACCTCTACCTTTCACCTCATGGGTGACGCTTATCAAATCTGCTTTCACACCTGAACCTAATTTAAAGGTTAGAGTCCATCCATTAACCCTGCTAAGACCACCAAAGAGGCAGAGCAGCAATGTTAATTTAGTGGTATCTGGAACTCCGTTCTAAAACTTCAATTACTAAAGAAAAAAATCCCTATGAATAGCTTAGCTTATTATATATCTCAGCACAGGACACCGTTTTTGACACCACATACTCCTGTCTTGTGTTTCCCTTGAGCCAACCTCCTTCACGTGTGCAAAACCACTCTGCAATTCAGCATGAGGATGCTTTTTTGTGTGGTGTTCCCAGGAACACCAGTAGTCACCATCCTGGTCTTCCTCATTCAGCTGAATTATTTGCTCTTCTCTGGGCATAGAGTTTGGGGTTTCTCCCCTCTCTTGTCCGCACCAGCCCTACACTCTGCCCTCTCCACCCCTTGCATGCCACAAAGACCCCTTCCCACTGCAGAGGGAAAGCTCACCCTGCCTCCAAGGCTGTTGAGGAGCAGCAGAAAGCTCTACACAGGAGGCACCCATCTCCTTGCCAAATTCCCCAGCTTGTTGCAGAGCTCCTGTGCTCTCGGCAGGATGCTGAGCTCCTCTCCCTCCCTCGCCCATTGCAGCCAGCCTACAGGATCTCACACCCCACAAGACGCCGCACAGAGGAAACCACCACCTGCACCCAACACACGACCCACCAGCGCAAGGAGCAGATCTCGCAGGAGGAGCTGAAATTTGCTGCGTCTGCATGTGGAAACAGCCCTGCTAATCTGTGCATGTGGTTACCTGGCAATTCCAACGGACAATTTTTGGATTATAATTCCATTACCCGCTCAGCTACCAATTCTTGCAACCTGCCCCTGCCAAGAAAACTCCAAGAGAAATAAAATCCCTTGAAACCCCTGCACACAATGCTCCAGCTCAGAGCTTGGCAGCTTCCTTCCAAAATTAAGTGATTAAAGCAGTGCTAATGAGACATTCATCACATGCACCTTTTTCCTTAAAATAAATACGCGGAGCTCTGCATTACAGGTGCATGCAAAATTGCTTAAATAGACATCTTTGAAGCACAGGAAAAAAAAATAAAGGACACTCTGGCAAAAAGTTCCCAAAATACTTGAAAATATAACAGAATAAATAACTCTTTTTTTGGACTGAAATCTGCAGACCTTAGCAGATGTGTCCAAGCTAAACGAAATATCCAGGGAACTGGATCTCCTTTCTGATGAGAAATAATGAAGAGCACTGCACTGGCAAGGAGACAGGCTGGAGGAACCTACTGGTCTTTTCCAGCTCCGACTTCCGTGATAGCTCGGAGTTATCCTTAGGCATTGGCTTGATCCATCAATGAAGTTATTTATTGTGAACCCGGGCCCCAGGGCTGCCAAGCCTACGTCCATATTGAACTGGAGGCATTCAAACACTCACCGAGTGAATAGGATTATTGGGTACTTACAGTCAAGCACGTGCCTGTGTCTTTGCAGGAGAGGAAGCACTGTAAAGATGACTGTGTAGAAGGGGTGGGGGGAGTAAAAATCCTCTTGAGAAGAGGAGGCTTTGGAAAAATATGGGGGTCCTTTTTTTTTTTTAAGAGTTTTTTTTCTAATGTTTTAGAAACGCCACCATGGAGGTGTCAGCTTAAATTATTAGGGAAAATACTAAGGCAAATAAAGAAATCACATTCCACTGACCTGCATGGAGGTGTAAAGGGGATATTTGCAGTGGGGCTTTTTTTTTTTTTAAGGCCATGCTATAACAGTACCTGCCATTGTATTTGCAGGGCAGGGTGTAAAATCTGCTTACGGGATTTTTAGCTGCACTGCTATACTTCGCAATCCTTTCTGTTGCAGGGCTTTGCTCCTCTGAAGGTGAAGCCCATGGCAAAACCCTTTCCCTCAATGGCAATGGAAGCAGGAGCAGGCCCTGAGTTTGTAAATATTAACTTATTTGAAATGTCAGATTATTTACTCTCTGCTCTTATAACAACCCAGGCCAAATGGACGGGGTCCAAGTTTGTTAACAATAGCTCTTGGCTAGGACAAGCCGTAGCAAAGGTTAAATCCTGTTTGCCGTACTCGAGCGCGGAGCCCCATTGACTCGAGCGGCACCGGTGGCTTTGGGAGGGCGGCGGGTTTTGATGCCGGGTCCAACTCCCAGTTTTGCAGGATGCAGAGAGCCCCGAGCGACGCGCAGGCACTGCGCCAGGGTCCGGACGGTGCCTCCAGGCACAGCAGCAAGACCCACCACAACGAGGGGCTGTCACCCATCGAGGACAGCCTTTGCTGGCACAGCCAAATCATGGCTCATCCTCCGTTAGGCAGGGACTGCAGCTGATTGCCCAGGACTAGCACAGCTCCCTCCCTGCCACATCATCCCAGCATATCCATCCAAGGCTTCGCCATGGGGCTACGTCTCGCTTGGTGGGAGCAGCGGTGGGGATCTCAGCAGAACACGTGTGTCTTCATGTGCGCATCGATGGGAAATGCAACGGAGGTGATAAAGGACAATATCCTTTGTAACAAGACTCTTCATTGTCAAGACAACACAAGCAGATTTATTTGTCATGCACTGGAAAACTGGAAAAGTGTCCATTACCTCATGCAGGACCTTTCTGCGTGATGTCCACTTTTGTTCTCTGCCCGAGCTGCCACATGCCAGTCTCCGCAGGCTGGGGATGGGCCACAGCATCCCCACAGAGGGTGACTGCATTCATACACAAACACACAAGGGCCTCGTCACAAGTTTAAACATGAATAAAACATATATACATATATATGTTTTATTTATATATATATATAAAAATATATTATAAGGTCCATTCCAACCCAAACCATTCTATGATTCTACAGTATGATTCTATGATTATATATATATGGAAAATATATATATACATACATATAAACAAGGAATTTTGTTCTCTGCTGTTGTTACATGGGTCCTTGCATTGGTCCACATTGTTGTCTACCTGCTCCATGCTGCCTCCATTGCATTACACTGCTGGTGCATGGCCCTGTGAAGACAGAAAGACGAAGAAAGATTTTTAGGGACCTCTAAAGCTCTGGGAGGGATGGACCCTGCTGTCCCCAAGGTATGAGACATCCCTGTTCGCGAGGTCATGTCTTCCCTCCTCATTGATCAACCATGCAAGAGCAAGCAGAGGAGAGCAGCTGCCCTTTGACCACAAATCTCCAAATTCACACCAAGAAACAAGCACTGGGTGGCAAGAATGTGGTGGGCCATCCCCAAACACCCTTGACATGGAAGGAGGGAGTCGCCTGCACCAGCAGAAGAGGCACATCTCCACACAGCAAGGTAGGAATGGCGGTGGTACCGAGTCACCCTGCAGGCCTTCCTCATCCTGTGCATCGTCCTCCTCTTCCTCCCAGTCGTCTTCCTCCCGTTGCAACAAAACATGCTGATCGATCAGGGCACGTGGCGTGCTTTGCCCGGCGTGACCCGCGCAGATGGCTTGCAAAGGAAGCGCTCGCAGAGGAAAGCCAAGTGGCCCCCAGTGCGGTTTAGCCAGGAGCGCCCGGGTCCAGAGACATTCCTCCCTTGATTAGGAAGGTTGAGTGGGAGCCAGGGGTGGGTCAGCGACCTCCTTCCTCCGGCTCCAGCCATTCCCGCCACGGCTTGAATCGCACCTCTCGGAGACACTCTCGGGTCGGGCACGGGAAGTTCACGGCTGCAAACGCGCCGGCGGGGAAGAGGGAAGAGCGCAGGGATGCAGGGGAAGTTCAGCGGGGCTCAGCCTGCGCCGGGTCCGGAAAAACAGAGGGCTGATAAAAATGAGAGAGGAATTGCAATGGACATGACCCCCCAGGGACTCCTCATCTCTTCTCCAGCCTGTGCAAGGTGCTGGGCACATTGAGAATGAAGAGACAGGCTTCCAGCTTACGGCGACTTGGAAAAAAAAAAAGTACAGACCTACAGCTACACTTCCCCTTGATGAAAAGCAAAGTCTCCGGGTCGGAGCACGATATTTCTCATCTCTTCGGGTACCCCATTGCAAACCACCCCGCTGAACTTGGGCAGGTTTGCTGCGACGCATGCACTGTGCTCCCTGCAATACGGGAAAGACTAAACAAATCTCTCCAGGCAGCCAGGGTCAAGCCATACCATTTTTATCACCGAAGCCAAGGAGGAGAAGATTGCACTTCCTTAGCAGGGAGAAAAACCCAGGCAGCAGAAGGAAAAAAACAAGGGAAACATTACTCAAATTATCTCCACAGTGCGCGGAGGGATCGGAGTCCAGCGAACAAAGAGATGGGATGACCAGATGGGGCAGATCAAGCAGACCACAAAGCCTCTGTCCAACATTTTTTGACAACTGCCAGAGCCATATGTTCGTGAGGACTGTGGAATAACTGGGAAGGGCGTGTGGACTGGGAGAGAGCCTGACCGCCCTCGGAGCTGCGTGGCTGCAGGGTGTGAGCCAGGGCACCTTCGGTGAGCAACCCAGATCGCAGCCCCGCGCCCCGCGAAGGGAAAGAAGCTGGTAGATCATTTAGCTCACCTCCTTGCCGGGCTCCGACCAGCCCTTCTCGTGTTTTTCCCGCTGTTTGGTCCGTCACTAATGAGCCATGTTCTGGGGGGAATTCTTAGGTCATTTATTTTGCATCATGTCTGCTAGGAGAAGTAGCAGGACTATGGTTAATTAGGAAAGCAGACAGATAGCACCAAACAAAGCCAAGGACAGAGGGACAGTGTCTGCGTGCACGAAGGGTGGGAGCGACCCTTTCTGCCAGCTGCCCCATGAACGTGAACATTCATGAGGGGCAGAAGCGGCACATCCCAAATGGCCCGTCATGCCCTTTGTGCAACGTCTCTATAAAAAACCCCACACTTTCCTCATTTATTTTGTCAGCTGCTCTTTTGATTATTTAGCGCATTCCAAGGAGTGCGAGGAAACGCGATGGATGACGTTCTGCAAAAGTAAAGGCGATGGTTTTCAGGAGTGGCTAGTATGGACAGGTACCCCACTGGAGATGTGCAGGGACGCTCCAGTGATACTGTGGGTTTCCACACTGTCCCTGGGCTTTGGCACAGCCTTGGAGTCCTTCTGCAACCAGAATAACAAATGTTTCTAAAAGCATAGCTCCTTCGCATGTAGGTTTGTTTTCTCTTGCTCTCTCACACACGTACATGGAGCATGTGATGGAAAACTCTGTTTTCCTTAAGGACACAGGCTAAAAAGCTGTTGAAGATTGCTCCCCTCATTTTACCAACTGTGAGCGGACATGAAAGGGTCACTCAAGGAAGCCAGGATCAAAGCAGGGATTATCAAGCGCATATTCCCTTTGTGGCAGGGAGAAAACAGAGAGCAGCAAGTCAACTACACGAGTGCCGCCATCTCCAAGACCAAAACACCGCACTAACAACAGTGAGGATCACAGTCTCACTGCCCCAACATGTCTCCTCCCCATGAAAAGCTGTTGCTGTCACCAAAGAATAGTTCAGTGATGGGGTTGGTGGTGACCAGGCATTGCCTAGGCAGGGCACACATCACAGCAGGACCTCTTCATCCAGAGGAGCACCATGCTCGTGGTAATAGGATGTCCACAAGGGGTCCACCAGCACCATGATGGGCCCGTGTTGATGGCTGGAAACCACCTGCATGTTGTTAAACCCTCCTTGCCCCATGGATAGTGGGGTGTGGGTCCCTGCTCTGATGTTGGGTTATTGGACACATCACCATTGCAAGGGGAATAGTAGATACAGCTTCTAACAAGCAAACCTGAATCAGAGCTGCTAATGCTCCTGGCCAGCGCAGAGATAGGAAGCCACACAAGTGAAGCACAAAACCTAAAATAGCATCCACTGTCTCCTGGCAGAGTTTCCTCCCCCGGGTTCAGACACACCATTACCGCCAGCAACAGAGGTATAAGAGGTGCCAAAAAGCACCAACCACAGGCAGAGGTGTGCTTCTGCCTGCCTGCAAAACACTGGTGGACACCTTCAAACTGCACCACAGCAGCTCCCAAGACCTGTCTCACACCTCTTTCCCCACCACCTCAAAGCCCCACACAAATCCCACACCATTCCCTGGCTCCCTGCATGACCCAAATTTTTCTCTCACCTCCAAGAGACCAGATTTCACCTTCATCAGCAGATCCAGCCCGTGTTCTGCACCTTGCTGTAACTCTCCAAAACTCTTGCCCTGAGCAGAAAACATGGCAGATTATTTCTCATCCGAAGGGTGTGCAGGTTTTACAGGGTAATGGTGCCTGAATTTATATCCCACGGGCAGCTGTTAGCCTGTGGTGGCCCAAAAACACAGCAAATGCACGTGGACCAAGTCCCTAGTGGCTCAATAGCCTCCCAGTGCCCCAGTCACTCAAATCTCTTGTACACAGTGCAGAAGAAAAAAGGAGAAAGATGGTCCAAGGGCTGGAGCCCCTCTGCTGTGAGGACAGGCTGGGAGAGCTGGGGGGGTTCAGCCTGGAGAAGAGAAGGCTCCGGGGAGACCTTCCAGCCCCTTCCAGTCCCTCAAGGGGCTCCAGGAAAGCTGGGGAGGGACTCTGGGTCAGGGAGGGGAGCCATGGGACGAGGGGGAACAGCTTTACACTGGAAGAGAGGAGATTGAGATGAGATGTGAGGAAGAAATTCTTTGCTGTGAGGGTGGTGAGCCCCTGTCCCAGGTTTCCCAGAGAAGCTGTGGCTGCCCCATCCCTGGAGGGGTTCAAGGCCAGGCTGGACGGGGCTTGGAGCAACCTGGGCTGGTGGGAGGTGTCCCTGCCCAGGGTAGGGGGGTTGGAACGAGATGATCTTAAAGGTCCCCTCCAACCCAAACCATTCTATGACTCTATGAAAAACCCAGTTTCCTGGGAACAGGAGTGTTTGTGTTGCAACACCGCTACCCAAATGTTCCAAGGGAGTCAGGGCAAGAGAACAGCCAAAAACCCAACTCCCTCCCAAAGAGAGGGAGTTTCCCATCACCTTCATGGGAGCGATCCCCTTCGCCGGGGCAGCCCATGTGGTGCCCGTCATGCCGTGGGGCCAGGCAGCCCGCACAGGGAGCCTGTCCGCTCTGGCCAGCCATGCAGGGAAGGGGCCGTCTGCCCTTCTCCATCCTCCCCCGGCTCGCTGGAGGCAGTGATATTTTCCGGGAAGATGGGACCAGCAACCAGGTTAGCAAACGCCACTCGAGCCTGCTCCCCGTGGGCTAATGTAAACAGGGCTGTCGGGCGCAGCGAGTGCTGCCAGGCTTTGATCAAAGCCAGCTGCATCGCCGGCATCTCCGGACAGCCATCGTCCCATCGTTGCCCCTGCCCCATCCCATCACGGGGGCCCAAACCAGGCTCATCCTTCTGCTTTGCACCTCGTACCAGCAAGTTTTGTTGGGACGTGGAAGAAATCGTTCAGGTCCACGCCAGGAGCTGCCTAGCAGCAGCTGGGGAAAAGTTGCTCCCTGCTTTTGTTCCTGAGACAGTTCCCAAGGAAAAATAAAATAATAATTAAAAAAAAAAATGTCTTGGGGTTGAGGACTTTTGGGTGAGTTTGAGCACAAATGTAGCTCACTAATGGCTTTTCTCCACTGGTAAAGCCACAGAGCTGGGGTAGGGAGGTCCCATCCACCAAGCTGCTTGCAGCTGACTCCCCTTCCCCCGGTGAAATGATCCAGGTTAACAAAACAGAAATTGGGGTAGTGAAGAGCTTTTCACAGGTCTGGATCACCCCAGGGATGTGGTTCACAACCCTGCCCGCAGACAGTTCCGTCGCCCAGCGAGGGTCAGAAGGGGACATCGCATCTCACCTTACGTCCCACCCAGCTGCTCCTCCGCCGTCCCTCGGGATCTGTGCAGTCCTGGCTGGTCCTGGCAAAACACCCAGCTCCTGGGGTAAAAGTACTGCGGGAGGGAAGAGGATGCGCTTACAGCTGTAGGGAAATCCCTATGTGTTAACAAGAAGTCTTACAAATAGCCATTTTTCACATCAAGTTTTCCAGGATTCACAGCTTTTCCTCCCTGCTACCTTATTAAGACCTTTTTTACCCCACTATTTATTTCTATTTGTTACTTAACTATTTGTCTTTCACCAGTTACAAGACAACCGTAGCCTTAGGAGGGGCAGAGTGAACAATTTGGCTTTTTTTTTTTGGTACAGATTTTACCTACGCTGTGCAATTCCTGCCTACTGGTAGGGGAAAAAAGCATCCAAGGCTGGAAAACACCAGCTTTTTCTGCAGCAGCCTTTTTGAAAGTAGCAATAACTCAATGAAGTGGTTAGGCGTTTACAAGGGCTCGGAAAAAAATTACCTCCTTTTAGTAAGTGTTAATTATATGACTAATTAAATAGAGAGGAGGTTGAAACACTCTCCTAGTCATAACCTGTGTGCTTCCCAGCCCGGTCCTTGCGTGACAGAGAAAACAGGGAATGGATCCTGTTTGGCCTTCATGGCAGGAAGTGGCTACCAAACCAGCCCTAACTTCTAATTTATTTATCTGGAAAGCCTTAAGGAACTGCTTAAAAATTGACCAATGTTTCTGCTACTTAAAACAAAAAAAAAAAAACAACCAAAAAGAAAACCCTAAAACACCAGCCATTCAGTAAAAACACATTTGGAACTGCCCGAGTTTTAAGAAAGAGATATAAAAGGCCACTTTGTTTATGTTTTTCAGCAACGGTATGTTGGCTTCTTTTTTTCTAAATGACGGCGAAGAAAAAAAAAGACATTATGTTTAATCTCTTATCTTCACACAAAGTGGTTGCAGCTATCATAAAACACACACATTGTGTCATTTCAAAACACAAACAGGCTCGCGGTCAAACATTCTCCAGATTACCTCCACTCTTTTTTTTTTATTTTCCCTTTATAATTTTGCAGGCATTAATAAAGTTTAGCATATTCAAGTGAGGGGCTTTCTTCCTTTGGTCAGGTCTTAATCACGTCCTTCTGGAGAAGCACAAAGAAACCACGGGGTGGAGACGGGGCTGCGATGCCTGCCAAGCCCTCCCTGGTGCCCAGCGCGGTGGCACCAACCTGTCACCGCTCCTGGGGACTTCTACCAGGGCAAAAAAGGTGCCCAAAAGTGATGAGCACAGAGCTGTGATGCAGAAATCTGGGGTCAACGGCAAGATGCTTGGCCCAGAGCCTCTGCTTGATCTTGGGCAGCTCATTTAACCTCCCTTTGCCTCCGGTCAGTAAAATAAGCTATCAAGTCTCCTTCCATGGGAGATTTCTTTTCCATCCCAAACAATCCAGGTCCGGACCTTCAGGGCGAAACAAGTTTTTTGAAGGGTACGGGGGTGATCTGAGCTCGCCACAGGGGAGCCAGGGTGAAGGACAGGTGCTTTCATCCACCGCCCTCTCCATCCCTGCTGCCAAAACCCAGGCTCGCACGGCTGGACGGTTTCCATCCACCTGGGCAGAACCTGCCGTTCGAGGGCAGGATGAAAAACCCTGAGCCAACTCCAACTAGAGAGCATCAGCCAGCCCCAACACCGGGGAAGCCCAGCCAAAAATAAGCTTTAAATATAACAAAAACATGGCGGGGGTGAGAGTGGAAAGCAAACAGTGACTGCTGAGGTGTGCTGCTCCTCGGTAGGTTACTTGGGAGGGATGGCAGCGCAGCTGCAGGCTGCATTGATCCCTTGCCTGTGCTGCGAGTTAAGAATAGAGCCCCGTGGGCGCAGCCAAAAGGATGTTTTGGCACAGCCGAAAGGCTGTTTTGGCAAAGCTCAGCACTTCTGACGCTGCCGGGGCCATCGGATACCTGCTGGCCACCTGAGCAAATGGAGGGATGCCCCATTTCCCCAGAGTGCCCATCACATCTCTAGCACATTTCAAAGAGGTTATGTGCCCCAGAGTCCTCCTCTGTCCCAAACTCCCTCCCAGAACCGCCGGAGACCTGTTTGACTCAGAGGTTTCTGTGGTCTCCGCTGCTTTTTCTTCCCACATCCTGCCCCGGCGCAGGATGACTCAAACGGTGTTGTCTGAGTCATGTTTGAAGATGTTCAACCCAAAGATTGCACCGTGATGGCCTGGAAATACAGGTGGATTTCCCAGCCCTCCCTCAAGGAGATTTCCACCTCCTTCCCTTTCCCTCTCCTTTTTGTTGCTTTTTAAAGCTGGGTGGTTGCAGGCAACCGAGATGAGGCCATGGTGTGGGGACATGACAGAGGCTATTTGGGAAGGAGAAGTGTCGGAGGAGAAAGCAACAATGCCAACAGACAAGCCCTGGCACTCTCCCTGGGCAAACGCAGGTCATTTTTATCTGTTTGGGTGAAGCAGCCATAAGATGCTCCAGCCTGCAAGAAGGCAAGGGAGGGCCTTCCCCTCCCGTACAGCCACCCCTGGAGCTCTTTCACTCCATGTTGACTCTTCAGCCTCAGTCACTTCCAAACAATGCAGTTCATGACACTTCCAAATAAGCAAATAACCAAGGAACAAGCAGGAGGATTGACAGAAATGTAGAGATGGTAGACATGCAAGATTTGTGAAAATAAGGAACTGGAGGAAGAGAGATGCTGGGAATATGTCCTGGCCAGCGGTGCCTGGCTGGCACACTCAGCCAACCAACCCACCAGCACGTGAACAGCCAACTGACCAGTACCTCCGTAGCCTGTGCTACCTCGACACCCCAGTGGAGCACCATGGCAGAAGCAGCCTGGGGTTGTTGTCATCTTGGGACCCAAATCCACTGGAAAGCAGGACTTGCTTTTACAGTGGGTTTGAAACACACCAGTCCCCTGCATCCTCAGGGCTGTGCTTTGCTTCGATAGCTGTGGTGAGCTCGGAGGTCTGTTACCACCCCGGGGACACCTTACAGAGTCAAACGGAGACTACCAAACCACAGCTTGCCTGGGCAGAGGCTTCCTCTTCCTGCAGCAATGGGAACTTACAGGGGATGAACCCCGCAGGTCTCTGCCCACTGGCACCCAGCTGGGGATGCTGCCAGATCCCACCAGCAGGGACCAGGAGGGAGGTCCTGGAGGCTGGAGAGTGGGTGTCCTCACATGTACCTGCCCTAAATCCACGGTGGTGGGAACACAGGACATGGAATGCCCAGGAGACACATGCTGAAGCCACCATCGCTTTGCAAAAGCCACACTCCTTCCCTCCACCGTGCGGCAAAACACCCAACCTGCCACAATCCCTGCGAGCCGCTCACCCGGGGCCAGCCACCCCAGAGAGACAGCCTGGGGGTGAAGGAGGTTAAATGAACAATAGACACTTGAATATTCGAAATATAAAAGGTTAAAAGCAGCACACGCTCTAAAAACAAGGGCTTAAGCTTCAAAACAGCCTGAACGCACAATTTCAGGGAAATTTCTGAAAGCATTTATTACCGCTAGTGCCGTGAAAGTGATGGATTTAATGAGCTTGGTACAACCGACGTGCTGAAAACAGCCTTTGCCGGAGCGAGCCGGCCGTGAGTCACCCGCTCCGAGCGGGCACCGGCCCACGGCCGCCGGCAAACAAACACCCAGAGCACCACGCAAACACTGATAACACTTGCGCAAGGCAACAACCGAAGGACCTTTCAGCAGCTATAACTAATCTATTTCCACTGCTACGCTGCATTACTTCAGAGACAAAGTGGGAAATACTTTTTTTTTTTTTTTTTGGTCCTGCTAATTAACATTTGTTCGCGCACAAAACGCAGAAGCCGGTGCCAACCGGACATACCTAGATAGAGCCTAATATTAGATTTCACAAAAGCATTCATCCTGTCTAAACAAACATCCTCCATACCATGTTAACCTTAAAATCTTTGCCCAAACAGATGTTCGCACGGCGGGCACGGCTCGGCATCGTTTCCCAGGACAAAGCGAGCCCTCCGCAGCCATGACCCTCCCCACGCTCCAATTAACCCAGGCATCGACAGGAAAACACGCTGTTATTTTAGGAAGCTTTGCATAAAACTCGGTTTCGAATTTAAAACCGTATCGGTCATTATTTGTCTCTAGCAGAGGCTTCGTATAAGGTTTCTTCCTCCGGCATTATTGCAGTGCAAAGTTACCCACTTTTTTGTTCCAGCCAGAGACAAAGTCCCGCTTTTAACAGCTGAGAAAATTTGCTGGCAAATGATATATGATGTTGATTAACCAATAACATGGTTCAGGTCTGGCCAAACAGGCGAGCAGCTGAAATGGGAAAGCAAGTTTTTTAACAATTTGTTATACACAGTAGCAAGAAAAACAGGAAGTAGGTGTTTATTAGCAGTTTCCAAATATACCAGCCAAAATAAAACTCCCCATGCAGTCTGAGGTATTCAAAATACAGCAACGACCAGAATTCCTCAGATTATAAGAGGGTAATTAATCACAAACAGTGTTCACAGACCAGTGATTTGGAAACTTCCTTTTTATTGAAGATCTGGATCAAGAGCAAACTTCAAAGCAAAACTAATTGATCTGAGATTCATTGCGTCTGGTCGATAAAGCAAAAAAATAAAATATCATTCTGACGAAGCCAGGCCTACGGTTTACATTCATTATGCCCTGACAGCCCATAAAGCACATTAAAAAGCCATTTTTCAATGAATGCTATAGGGCTGACCTATTTCAACATAAAAGCTATTCATACACGGGAGACTGTTGCTTCCTCATAATCAGTGTATTGCACCCAAAAGCCAGCCGTGTTATTCCAGGCTTGTTTCTCAGGAATGTGAGCATATCTTGGAGACTTGATTCATAAAAGGAAGAGAGCAGCCCACTTCTGGGCCAGGCTCACATGCTTTATTCAGAAGCGAAATTTCCGAATTTTGTTTGGATTCAGCTGAGCTCTTAACTCTGCGAGAGCCAGGCGGGCAGCTTGTAAGGAACAGCTCGGTCACTAAATGAGCTTTTTTCTTCTTCTCCTTCTTTTTCTGATATTGCCTGAAAACAGTGGGTTTTACCCACTGGGTAAAAGTGGGTTTTACCCCCTTTGGTTTTACCAATTTTTTTTTTTCCATAGAGGTTGTATGCACATCCCGGGCAGGGGACTGCCATTCAGCGGCAGCCAGCACCCATTGCAAGGTTTGCGATTTAACCCATGTAATTCGTCACCTAAGTCACCTGGCTTTTTTTTTTTTTCCCTTCTCCTCCACTGGAAGATTCAGCATACCCCAATGATACCCTCATGAAAACACAATCCACAGCCCCACTCTGAATCCATAAGCCCTTCACTTTCAAAGGTATTTTTCCCCACGTCTGCACTCCCGGCGTGCCCCGTGGATGCTCCATGGTGCCAGGTGGGACCATCCTCTGCCCGGTCCCCGGCAGGATGCTGCTGTCTGCTTTCAGGGCTGGTCCCGGGGGTGGCTGAGGCAGGGTAGGAGGCACAGCCCATGGGGAAAGGAAAACACCCGGCTTTTTGGAGTTTGGAAGAAGAGATTTACTTTTTTTTCCTTTTTTTGACCGTTGCAAATTCCCAGGCTGAATGCAAAAGAGATCACTCACGCCGAGCAGAACTCTTCAACCTGTGCCTCTGCTTTGTTTTTCTGGGTAGCCTGAGGACTCAGGGGCAAAAAAGTACTGAAGCGCTACCCCCGTTCGGCCCCACACCCTGCTGGAGAGTTTTGCATCACGAGATGTGTAAATCGCCAACTGCAAAGAGAAGAACCTATTTCGGCTGCCCCTGTGCGGGAGGTGAGGCTCTTCCCTCCCGGGAGAGCTCTCGGGCAGTGAAGCCCGGGAGAAGGTCTCCATCCTGCTACAAAGGCAGAAGTCCCAGACGGACCGTGGGATGGGGAGCGTTTGGATCACACCCCAAATCCTTCTAAAGCCAAGACTTCCCACCTCAAACCCTGTCAAAACACAGACGGTGCGGACGCATCCAATTTATTCTCAATAGGTTTTGCAGACTTTCAGTTTTGCTGTGCTGCTTTCCTGGAATCAAAGGCAGAAGTCTCTAAGCTGCCAGAACACTGAAATCCCTGATAAAGATTTGATCCTAAATGCAGGCTGTGTGATTAATAATTTTTTTTTTTTTTTTTTTTAACTTATTGTCCGCTGTTGTCTTCACCTGTGTCATCCGCTCTCAGCCAGGCAGCCCGTTGCTGCGAACAGGAAAGATCACCACGAACAAAACCTTTTACAAGGGATTAAATTTCATCTAAAAGCATGTAATTCTACATAGCCAGAAGCAGTTTCTAATCTTCATATATAGGAACTTACAAGGCAAGGAATTCAAAGCCACCCGGATTAAATGAAAAATGTGAATGAAAAGCTACATGCTGATACTCAGCTGACCTAGGCAAGTTACTGTACATTTTTCAAAGTTTTAAATTACCACTAATGGAAAACGTGGGGAGTAAGTCTGAAGTGTCTCTCTACATCATTCCTTTAGAAAAAGAAGTCCAAAACAATGAATGAATATTTGCAGAGAAGCCCCCGACGCTTTCCAACACGGTTGGCCTCACTTTGCTCTTACTGTATAGACCAGCAGGTATCATCGGATCAGATTAAGACCAGCTGTTTGTTTCTAGCAAAGGAATTTCCCAAAAAGGTAAAATATAATTCAAGCTTAGCAACCTAGATACCTTGGAAGAATAAAGCCTCTGCTCGTGACTGTAAAAAGCAGAGAAAAAGACATTATAAAGCATTTAAGAGCTTTGGTTTCAATTATTTTATATTAAAGGATAGGTAAGCCTAAATTGCTCAGACTCTTTAAAAAAATAAAAGGCACTGTAAATAAAATTGGAAACAGATATACAACAAGCCAGTTCCCACAGGTGCGTTTTCTTACTGTGGAAATACCCGTGTGAATTTCCAGTTTCCCATCGTGTAAGGGGAGACAATAAATTCTGAAGTTACCCCGTTTGCCTTCGGACCTTGCCGCAGAAGAAGTAACCTCTTGTCTGTTTCGACTGTCTGAGTGTCCCAACGTCCCTCCGCGTGTCTCGCACCAAAGCGAAGGTTTGTGCTGCCCGCCCGGGGCTCACCGCGAGATCAAAGCCTTGGGCCACTCACAATAAAACAAGAGGGTAAAGCCCAAAGAATCAAAGAAACAAAGGGAAGGTTTAAGAGATAAGGATCAGCCTCAGATATGATATTTCATCCAGATCAGATCCGGTGCAGAAGTTCAATTCAAAGTTCATAAGACAAAAATACAAAGAGGTCGGCTTTAAGGTTTTGTTGCTCTATATCTCCCCAGGTTCTCAGCGATATTCCCGTCTTCCAGGCAACACAGATTTCACCTGCATTATGCAAAAACCATAGAACTTAGCTCGTCCTCTCCCCCAGGCTATGCATCCACTCAAATATGTATTTCAAGCATTTCTAACGTCCTCACCCAGCCCTAAACCAAATGCCTCCAGCCACATCTCGCAAACAAGGTGTGAAGCCGTGGGGTAACCAGCAAAACCTGAAACCTGCTCCCTTCCTTGGAGAAAGGCACTTCTCCGCTTGCTGAAGCTCATTATGAACACAGAGTAAAGACAAAAACCTAAGCCAACGTACTAAAAAGTCTGTAGTCAAATCCTTTAAAGACCAGGAAACAAAGGAAGGAGGAAAATCCTGCACCTCTAGATTTCTCAGAGGTGCCAAACTTGGCGCATACGATGTTGGTATTTACAGATATAATTGGCTTGGCTTACGGGGCAGTGCCTGGGAATTACTTGGTTGAAAGAGTGTCTCTATCAGGAATTTGGGAACGAGAGGGTGATGGCTGGGGAGGTCTGTGAGTGTTTGGAGGTGGAGGAGGCAACTGGGAACTGAAATGTCATTGCCCTCTGGCAAGGTGCACACTTGGCACTGCCTCCCCCGGGAACAGCTCATCTAAATGATGTGAAAATATTGTTGCTGATCCTCAGTTAGCTGCAAGCAAGATTACAGAGACTGCAGAGCGCCGTGCTTCAAAAAAATCCTATAGCCCTTTTCCATATTTATAAAAATACATCAAACACGGCATATTCCTCACAGTGTTACAGACACTTATCTTTTTTCAGCTTTGCTTTTGCTTCATCCTGGTCCTCATTACCTGTAATGGGCGCTGGCAGCCCAGAAACCCCCCCGTAGCCTGGGCTGCATCCCCAGCAGCGTGGGCAGCAGGGCCAGGGGGGGATTCTGCCCCTCTGCTCCGCTCTGTGAGACCCCCCTGCCGCGCTGCCTCCAGCGCTGGGGCACCAACAGCAGAAGGACACGGAGCTGTTGGAGCGGGGCCAGAGGAGGCCCCGGAGATGCTGGGAGGGCATCAGAGGGCTGAAGCATCTGGAAGAAATTCTTTGCTGTGAGAGGGGTGAGCCCCTGGCCCAGGTTGCCCAGAGAAGCTGTGGCTGCCCCATCCCTGGAGGGGTTCAAGGCCAGGCTGGACGGGGCTTGGAGCAACCTGGGCTGGTGGGAGGTGTCCCTGCCCGGGGCAGGGAGGTGGGACTGGATGATCTTTAAGGTCCTTTCCAACTCTAATCATTCCAGGATTCTATGATTTCAGTGGCAGATTCACCAAACCACAGCCAGAGCCACCCTACATCCCATGGATGGACGGACACTTCAGGGCTGCAACACCCACCAGCAGGTCCCCTGGGCAGACCCAGCTGCTGACGGACCAACACAAACCTGTGTAGACCTTTGTGAGGAGCAGGTCACAATGCACCGGACAAAGGCTGAGCAATGATCACCCACAACCACGCAGGAGAAGAGCAACCTGCGATGGAGGGATGCCTCTTGCCTGCAGAGGGCTCTTAGAGATGTAAAGGTTCAGCATGAGTATTTACCATGGGTTTTTGAGACAGCTATTGCCTAAACACGTATGTGAGTATGTAACTTGCCAGTCTCATGCAATGGTCTCCAGACACACAGGTTATTTCAGGCAAGGGTAAGCAGAGCGCTGAGTTCCACCCGAACTCTTGCAGCTTCACTCCCTTCTGCTCCCTTTCCTCATCGCCCCGCTCAGCCACCCTCTGTTTCACAAATATTTATGAGAATACCTACATTGTTTTCACCTCGTTGCAAAAGAGAAGAACTCTCTCACCTTGTGAAGTACGAAATCAAAGCCTGCAGTCAGCTGCGGTAGAAGAGGACACAGAAGACTCAAGGAAAGGTTCTCAAGGAGCAATGAGCGTCCCTCTCTGTGCACAGCGTGGGGCGGATGTCGTTGCCTCTGCTGGCTCGTAGGTAGCGCTGCACAAAGCTGCGGGGAAGAAAAGGTTGGAAAAGAGGTTTTAGAAAAGTGCAAAAGAAAAAATAAGAAGACCCAGTTCTTAAATCTGGTGAGTGCTGTAGGGTTGTGGTCAGGTCAAGACGGTCAAATACGTGCTGCTGTTAAAGTGGGCCAGGGCACAAAACAGCATCCATTCTCTTACAGGGGTGCTTTTGGCATTAAAATGTTAAAGCACATCGTCAGGTGTTGATGGGCTGGTAGGGTAAATGCATCCCATGACAATGCGATTGCAGCTGAGCTATGGGATTCACGCAAAGCGGGCTGCAGCCTTGCAGTGAAGTCACCCTGACGGCACCAGGGCAAAGAGGCGTTTTCCCAACCAGCTGGATCCCACGATGCTTGCCCAGGCACTCGTGGGGCTCTGGATTATCCCACTGCCTTCCCACCGGGGAGGAATCTGGACCCCGAAAGCCAGTCCCTCCCAAAGGAGCTGGGTTGTGCTCATGGGGACAACACTTTGAATGAAGAAAGCCACGTGGCTATTCCAACGTTTTCTGCTTTAAAGAGGTTTGTGAATAACTCACGCACAATCCCCTGGGACATGAAAACCGCGGAGAACTACAGGCAGCCTGAAACACCAACATTAACCCCACCACTGTTTATCTGACACAGCACAAGTACGTCAGCCCTAAAGGTTTTATTTTGGCCATGGGGTGCGATGGCTCCCTGTCAACACCACGTACAAATCGACTTACTGCGGGGTGCGGGTTGTTTTTTTATTTTTAATTTTGCCTACAGAGATCACACACCTTCTGAATTTTCCTAACATGTTGTCTCATAAGGTGCTTTCACAACATCCACGCCGCGGATACATTAGCCAGCAACAGCCGAGCATAATTCCAGTCTCATAAATCTTCCGGCAATTACGAGGCCTCATTCAACCTCCCTGTGAGATAAAACAACCGCTGCATTGTAGCGTCATGAAGGGATTTTTTTTTTTTCCTTTTTCTTTCCAAGAAATCAAGGCTGTGAAATGACAATTGTGATGTGCCAGTCAATGGTGCTTCTCCCAGGAAGCTGTGCCCAGGGCGCTCCAGGATTTTGGTCCTTGATAGCAACAAGGTGGTCCTCAAACATATTAAAGGGGGAGATGCTGGGGCTGGGGTCCAGGGAGAGTCAGTACCTGGCGCTTGTAGGACAGATTTTCTCATTGTTTGCTCAGAGCCAGGCGGGAGACGTGTGCGAGCCTGGGGAGAGGGAATCCCTGAGCTCAGGGGGTGCAGCGCCAGGCTCTGGCTCAAGCTGTGAACATTTCCCACCAGAAATCGCCCATCGTGTTGCAGCTTGCACGACTGCTGGGTCCTCGTGAAGACAGGCAGCTCCACGTGCACAAGCGAGCTGCAGGAAATCACGGAACCATTTAGGTTGGAAGAGGCCCTTAAGATCGTCGAGTCCAAAAGCGCACGTGCAATTTAGGCTTTCCAAAGCGTCCAAGTCCAGCGTGGCAGGAGCATGGCATCATCTCTGCCAGCCATCACGGGGACAAAAAGAGTTGGTGTAAGGCCACGTTTAGCATGAAAAGGGGGTGCACAGCATCTCCCCTCTGCTGTTCAAAGCACCCTGTGCCTGGGCAGACAACGCTGGGCCTGAAAGAGCTTCACCCCACCAGGAAAGAGGGAGGTGGGGTGGCCCAGCAGAGCCCGACCACCCCACGGTGGTTCCCTGCAGAGGAACTGCTGGGACTGGGTACACCGCGCTTAGGTGTCCACAGTTAGTTAAAACACCTCACCATTACAAAACAGAACAAAATGCTTTAGACAACACCTACACTAGAAATAAAAATAACTGGTTCTTCAATGCACCAGTTCGAGTTTTTTTATTTTAGTATTGTTATTCATTAATGTAATTAACCAGGGCAATTCATATGAGGTAGATTCTATTGCAAGACAAAGGAGAGAAAAAAGAAGATGGAAAAAAAACCCCATGCTTACATTTGCTTGTGTATTAAGTAGTCCTGAAGCTTTGATCTGAAGAAAATGCCAAAACGAGCGAGTGATACGTCTGTTTTTACCTGCAGTCTTGCCACAGCGGTACGACACTTGCTGAGTTTTTAAAAAGGCTCAAAGCATCAGGTGGTGTTGAACAGAAGTCAGAACTGCAGTTCATTGGACAACTCCAATATCATGCCACCCGTTTAGATATTTGGTTAAAATTTAAAAAAATTAAAATACCACAAAGTATGTACAATGAGAATGTTGGGGAAATTTCTGTATGAGAACCCACACTTTTAAATGAAACTAAAATTTTTAGTTTTGCACTGAAAAAACTCAGGCTTTCTTGAATTTCAGAAGACAAAGCAATATTTTTTTTTTTTTACCCTTTTTCTTTGATCAAATCCCATCTTTTGCTGGAGAAAATGCCAGTTCCAAAAACTGCAGGCAAATCTGTTAAACTGTGATTTGGGCCCCACATGAACAAAGGTGAAACAATACCCTTGCCCGCAGCCCCATGGAGCTCACAGCAATTACATGCGACTGAAGCAGCATTTGTAGTTACATATTTTTTAGATCCTAAAGGATTTCACCCTTCCCAGCCCCAGGATACTGAACCAGCCCATATAGTCCTTATTTCCTCAAACAAACCATAGAATTATCGAATCATTTGGGTGGGAAGGGACCTTTAAAGGCCATCTAGTCCACCCCCTTGCCATGAGCAGGGACATCTTCAACTAGACCAGGTTGCTCAGAGCCCCGTCCAACCTGGCCTGGAATGTTTCCAGGGATGGGGCATCTCCCACCTCTCTGGGCAACCTGGGCCAGGGGCTCACCACCCTCAGCGTAAAACATTTCTTCCTTATAGCTAGACCAAATCTACCTTCTTTTAGTCTAAAACCGGTACGCCTCGTCCTATCAAGCATCACTACCTGTGATCCACCAGGGAGAGACAGGGGAATTCAGTTACCCCTGAGAAAGGGAAGAAATAGAATCATGGAATGGTTCGGGTTGGAAGGGACCTTAAAGATCATCTAGTTCCACCCCCTGCCCTGGGCAGGGACACCTCCCACCAGCCCAGGCTGCTCCAAGCCCCGTCCAGCCTGGCCTTGAACCCCTCCAGGGATGGGGCAGCCACAGCTTCTCTGGGCAACCTGGGCCAGGGGCTCACCACCCTCACAGCAAAGAATTTCTTCCTAATATTCCATCTTAACCTACCCTCTTTCAGTTTGAAACCATTACCCCTCGTCCTATCACTGCATTCCCTGATAAAGAATCCCCCCCAGAACAAATCCCATATATTGGGAGCCCAGCTCCATTGGCGTTGCTGGGTGGCAGCCAGGTAAGCCCAGCCATGCGGCAGGCTCTTCACAAGCCATCTTACTGCGAGCGCATCTTGACTTGCCCCAGAGTCCCACTGCTGGTTGCCCCATAGCTAGGGAATGTGGGGAAGGGCTAAATTACCGGATTCCGCTGCCTGATGCGTCCTTCCCTTGCCAAGCGCTAGAGGAATGAAGTCATGGGTACCCTGCACTCACTGCGCGAGGCGCTCAGACTTTCCTCTCTCCCCATCAGCAATGGAAAGTTGTTTGGGTTAGATGGGCAAACAGTTTCCTTTTGAAAGCTCTTCCTTCTCCAAACACATTACTGCGCTACTGGAAACCGTTCAATTTAGCTAAGTCATTAAGTTAAGTCATCTGAGCACATTTTTGCAGTAAGAAGAGGCTGCGTGTTGAGCTGGTTTGGGAGAACAGTTGGATGTAAACCTCCCCAGGGGGAACAGATGCTGATGAGATGTTGCTATCTAGTTGGTTTTCATGCAGCACCGTCCACTCCAGCTCCCAAGCTTCACTACAGCCATTTCACACCCGTGAAATGCAGACCCTGGGCTGGTATAAAGCCATTTCTACCTCCACCTTCAGCCACGGCTCATCCCAGAGCCCAGCGTAGGGGCCTCTCTGCCACCTGGCCCAGAGCAGAGCAGCTTTGGGGCTGCTCTGTGTCATACCAGAGCAACGTTTATTACTATTGTTGCTGCTCAGCACAGCTGAGGCATCTTCCTAGCCAGATGTTCGCAGGATGTGTTTGTGCTTACTTCGCTGATGCGTGAAAATACTCACAAGATGCTCAGCACAGCCAATATGCCACAGCCTAAACAGCAACCTTTGTTTCCACCTCACCTGTCCTCAAAACAACATATTTTTTGTGATTTCCTATGTGTGTAATACAGCGGTGATCATCGAATAAATAAACAGGAAACGCTTAGGTCTGATGATGTTGCTCAAGAAAGGCACAAAAGCAAAAATTCCACTTATCTGAGCATCCTTCCCAAATTTGCTTCCCACACAACCTTTTGGGAGATCACGTTTGCATCAGTTTCCTCAATTACCGTTTCTGTCACTGGTGCGGTTCTTCAAGTCATCTCCCAAGGGTGCCCCAGAGATGAGCCGGGGGTGGGAGGAAAGGGGGTGTAGTGACTTAGCTCTTGTTACCCTGAGCGCGCCCGAGGCCGCAAGCTGTAAGTTGTCTGGGTTTCCTGGAAAGACAGTTCCTTGGATTTGCATCCTACACCTTCCTCCTGTCCGCGCTTGCAACCGGGCACACCAACCCACAGCAAACCCATGCAGGCAGTTGAACTAGATGATCATTGTAGGTCACTTCCAACTGAAATATTCTGTTCTGTTCTGTTCTGTTCTGTTCTGTTCTATTCTATTCTATTCTATTCTATTCTATTCTATTCTATTCTATTCTTCTCTACTCTACTCTACGTGCTGCACATACAGCCAGGGGCTCCAGCCCCCCTCCCTGGTTGGAAGGGTTTCCCCTGCCCCTCTCATGGGCTCCCGAGCCCCAGGACTTGCCACAGTGCTGGGGGCAACTGAGATGGGCAGGGACAGGGCACGGGGGTGGCTGAGACCGAGCAGAGACCTTGTGCGTGGAAAGGGACCTGCTCTCTCGCATGGGGACCAAGAGATCCGAAATCCTCGAGCGCACCGCACAGACGAAGGCAATCAGAGCATGGGGCTGAAAGACCGCTTGGAAAACATTAACAGCTCATTACTGATCGTCTGTTTAAAAACCCCCATTAATGTATACACATACGTCCCTGGACGGCACGTTTACCCCCAGCTAATGGCACTGAGTGGAAGCTGGAACGATCTGTGCGTAACGACTTCAGCAAACTCCCAGCCCTCCCTCATTTACAGTTTTCCTGCACAGGCTCCTTCTGACCTCTTCAAATCCCATCCCAATTACAGCCTCCCACTTACCCTTCAACGTAAATAAATCCTGCGTGGTGGGGACCGCTGCTACCAGCGCAGATAAAAGCAACGATGTTGATGGAGGAAAAGCAGAACCTGCGGCCGGTTCTCGAGAAGGGCAAGAAAACAAAGCACAGGCGGGTCGGTGGGGCTGAGGCGTGGGGTGGGAGGTGACACCCGTCGGGATGCTCAGAGCATGGGCACGGCTCAGCCCTCCAGGGAGATACAGAGATCTTGCAAGGAGAAGCTCCAAAGCAGTGTAAAGCTGTCCACGCTGAATAGATGGACAGCCGTGAAATCCCTGTGGGACATCCATGCACCTGGGACTTCTGATTCTTTGGATACTTGGGAAGTTTGCTTAGGAAATTGCCTAATTTCTCTGATAAGATGTCCCCATCCACTGCATGTTAGAGGATGGAAATCCCAGGAGGATCTGCATGAGATACAGAGTTTTCTTCTATATATTAACAAGGTCTTGGTTCAAAGGAAGGGTTTTGAACCATTTCCTCAGCAGACGTAAATCACTGCAGCGCCATTGGCTTCAGTGGTGCTACGCTGGTTTTACGTAAAAAAAAAAAAATGCCATCATCCCAAATGTATTCAAGAGGGTTCAGAGAGAAACAAAGCTGGATCTCTGCGCCTTCCTGGGGCATCCTTAGGCTGGTGCTATGTTAACAATTTTTTACTCTGGATTTGTGGACATTTAAGAGCACTTTTGGACACAGGGACAGTGCAAACGCCATATGGATATTCCTCCTAGCACAGGGTGAACGGAAGAAATGAGCCAACTAAACCCATCCAGGCTCTTCACTCCTCTTAAATCTCATCTCCAAATGCATCTTCCTCAACTTGCACCCAACCTCATTGCAGTCTGGGCAACCTTGGGCACGCACTCGTCCTGAGTTGGGATGCTGGGATCTCACGCTGCAGTTTTTCCACGAGCCATCGCTGCCTTTGCAATTTCAAGCCACCGGGTGCAACAGCAGGTGAGGCAGGTCTTGGGTTTTAGGTTGCTGGGGAATAGGGATGGAGGAGAGGGGTGCCATGCGTTGGGTTTTGGATGTTTTTCCTAATTGTGGTCTGAATGCAGGGCTTGTCTACTGATCATCGAACAATTACCCTGTGGTTTGAAATTGGTTTTGGTGAGAAAGGACTAAATGATCTCATAATGTTCTGGAACTGCCAACATAATATATGGGGCTGTACTCAGCATAAATTATAGGCAGTTTCCATGACACAGAAGCCGCACAAGTTCACAGATCCAGCCAAAATATTCAGCAGAAAGTTCTGCCAGGCCGCAGGGCCCATTTTGCCAAGACCTGCAGGTGTACACCGTGGAGAGCAGCCCCACCACTGTCCTGGGCAACTCTACATCTCCTCCCACCCATCCCCACTCTCCTTGGGTCACCTGTGACAAAGCGTTATGTGATCCCAGAAGACACAGGAAGGATTTTCAAAGCGCTTCCAGCTCTGAGATGACATGTCCTTTCATCTGCAGGTGCAGGAGCTGTGGATGGAGGTCCTTGCAGATGCTTTTGGAGAGGTGTCCACCTGCAGGATGCAAATGGAGCAGCTTGGCTCAGTGCCTTGGACATCACTGGAGCTTTGTGCAATTGCAGTGATCCATTTCTTTCACATTCCTGTGCTCTTGCTCGTTAGGCAACATCTCCCTTGTCAGGTGAGCTGTTAGTTTGGCCTCCAACACGAGGCAGAAGCCCCATCATTTGGAGACGCTTCTCACCATGAGTCCCCAGCAGATGGGGAAAGTGGTCCTGCCACTACCCAGCCTCAGGGAATACGGGACATGATGGAGTCCCATCAGTTTTTCGCAGCCAACTTGTCCACCAAGTAGCGGCTCCTCCAGGTGGGAATGGAAGAAGATTTGGGAGCGTTTTTGTGGGTCATTCCTCCACCGCTTTGCCTGGTGGTGCCTTTTGCAGAGGGCGAAGGGAAGAGTCCTGTGTCATCATGTACAAACGAGGTCAGGAAATACTTACTCCTTCCCTGCTCCTGGTTTTGCTGAGTCTGAAATGAGTTGTTCAGAACAAGATAAGAAGCCAAGAGCAGCGGATGCGTGCAGGAGGCCATGGGCTCCGTGCAAAACATCCTGTTGGCCTCTGGGTTGCAAAGCAACAGGGACAAACACAGCTCATCAGAGCAGACGCTGGGCGAACTGTGCCATCTCTGCATCCACCGCATCAGGGATCTCTTTTGGGATGTAAAAGCTCTCTGTCCTGCAGTCTCATTTGGGTAGCCTTAATTGCTGGATGAGCTGAGCTTGGTATCAAGGGTCCTTTGGAAAAATTAACTCTGCAGTAGAGACAACCCTCCTGCTGCGGCGTCAGAGCGGGGCTGTGAGAGCAGGGAGGGCAGGAGCCGCTCCCCAAAGCACAGGTACAGAGTTGACTCTTCTAGATGTCACATTTTGCTCCACAAATGACACTTCCCTACGGAAAACACTTCCCGGCCCTTCTCTTCAGCACTGCTAATCATCGCTCTCCCGGCCTCTGGATCAGGCCCAAACCAATCACATCTGCGCCCAAAAAAAGAAAACGTCCGCTTGTGTTTCATTTACTTTTATGGGAGCGTTAACACATTTCAGACACATAAAACCTTCACCTTCAAAAGAGAAAAGGGAATGACAGAAGGGAAAGCCTGCCACATAAAGCAAGCGGCTTAGCCCCAATTACACGCTGAACGACACCGACCCGAGAGGAGCTGACCCGGCGCAGAAGGGTTTCTCCACACAGGGCTTCAGATCGAGCAGGGGTCCGGGGATGCCAAGCGGCAAAACGATGGGACCATCACACCCCGGTTGTCACCAGGATGCTGGGATGCTGCCACCACCCCAGGCCCAGCCATCACGGCCAGGCGGCAGCTGCAGAGAGCCGTCACCACCCCATCTGTGGGGTCTTTCCTTGGTGGTTTGGGGTGGGTTTTGTTTCTTGTTTTTCGCAGAAGATGCTCCTAACCAAAACCAGATTTGATTCTTAAATAGCCCCAATCTCCTTTTAAAGCTTACAAATCTTGCACACCTGTGTTTGCTCATTCCTGCTGCCAGGCCCTGCCCTGGGAAGGACGATGTTTATTCCACTCCTCCGCAGTTATTTACAATGGGGTTTTCGGATGGAGATGGAGCACATATTTGTCTAATGGCAACAGGGCAGTGAATATAATTCTCCTCATTAACAGTCATCAGCTTAACGGGAAGCAATAAAAGATTTTTTAAATAGCTGTTGCTTGTGAGATATTATTTATCACCACCACTGTCAGCAGGATGAGTGCATTCCTGGCCTGCGAGGGGGGAAACTGAGGCGTGAGGCCATTTAATGACCCACCCTGGACCACACAGACAGAGGTGGAAAGAAAATCCAGCCCTTCTCTTCCCCGTCCAGCGGCCGTGCTGCCCCAAGGCCACACAAGCCATGTTGTTATTATAAGCCATTATTCAACCCACAGCAAAAGCAATTCGTGAAGCGTGCCGTATAACGCCAGCTATTTCCAGCACCCAAGGGAGTCACAGCAGAGCACTCCACCCTCTTTCTCGCTCCATGAGCCACCTCCAAATGTCTTCGTCTGGCTGGGGACAGCAACTGCCCCTTCCCATGTGCCCCCTGCTACCATCAGTCCGGGAAAGGACACTTCTATCCCCATTCTGCCTACGAGAAATAATTTTGTCTGAGGTTGTTCCTCCTCCCCTGCTCTGGCAGCAGAAGCATGGCTGCTCTTCTTTTGACCACAGCTGGTGACATCCACAGTGACACCTGGCACATAGGTCCTCCCTTACTGACTTTAGGTCCTCACAAGGTGTTCACCTGACATCCTGCGCCCAAACCTGCAGGGAACCCCCAAGAGAGGACCCCATGCTTTCTGCTGTCCCAAGGACCACACTGTACTTCGCCATTGGCAAAAGAGGTGTCACCTCCAAACTCGGACAGATTTTTGTCCTTGATAGCCTTGTTGTAATGGCCCATCTGGGATCTCGTTTCTTATAACTTGATTTTTTTTCCCAGTTCCCCAAATGTCCCTACTCAGAGACAAGCAGCCCTTCCCTCTGGTTGGGATTTACCCCGAAACACACACACAGGTCCCTTCCAGCCTCCAATTTTCCTGGCAGGACAAGACCAGGCTCTTCTCTAAGATCTTTTGATCCTCATAGCAGCCCAGTAAGGTCTGAAACAATATGTCATGAAGGCAGGGATCAGAAACCCACTCAGTATTTTAGCTCTGTCTTTGGCAGCTCTAGAGGAAAAACCTCATTTCATCCATCCCACGTTCTGCCAGTTGGGCTCTCCGAGTTGTTTTCTGATCAGCAAAGACCCCAGGTCTTTGTTTTCTGCCATGTCAGTTCACCAGTCAGCACTTCTCACTATGCTTTGTTGCTTGTACCATCAAATTTTGCTCCCAAATTGCATCCTGCTACTAAGGCACATGTGGGTCCCTCTCAATGCTACCATTGGTCAATCAAATTAAAAATATTATCTTTGCAAACGATCCTTCGGGACTACCTCTTACCAGGAACCTGTCCAACTCTACAAACTGCCTTTGAAGAAACACTGCCGTGATTATTTTTAATACTTTTAAACACCAAAATAAATAGCAACTACTCAAGCTGTATATGTTCAATCTCTTCAAATGACACCTGTTTCTGATGCCCCAAGTCCAGAAGTGGGAAGGATCTACATGTTTCACAGGATGTCTTGTTCGATGCCTCTTCCGGACCCGTTCATGACCTGAAGGCCCTTAGGTAAGGGTTTCTGTGATGAAGAAGAGGAGACCGTGCCATGCTGGCTTGGAGCTCTTTTACTTAGATGCCCAAGCAGGAACCAACCCCCATCTCCCCACTGCAGGCAAGTGGCACTCAGGTTGGCTGGTGGGTCCATGAGAATTGAAGCAGGAGTAAGGGCATGTCCTACAGCCCCGATTTTCCTTTTCAATGTAAACCAACAGCAAGAAACTCTCCTCCACAGCCAACCCAGCAGCATGGGTTCCCGCCAGAGCAGATCCAGGGCACGGCCCCCCACAGCCCATCCACATCAGCAGGGCTGTGGTGTTTCCACCAGCCCCACACCCAACCCACAGTTTCAGCTGTTTACCCCTTACTCCCCAAAGAGCTTTCACCAGCCCTGAGAAGCACTTTACCTCTGCTTACCCCTTAGCCCATCATGATGGTTGTAGACTCTCATCACAGGCCCCTCAGACTGAAAGCAGCAGGTCCACCAGTGCAGTCAAGCTCAAGGCTGCAGCGGGCGATGGCATTGTGACCGGTGGGTGCTGCACGGCTGCCTCGGACGTGCAGGACCCAGCAGCTGTGAGGACGCCCCCAGCAAAGGGACAGGCTTCTGCCCAGCTCCAGCTCGGTCACCTCGTCGACCAGCAGAAAGAGCTCTCTGCGCCACACAGGAGGACTTGACACTTGAGCAGCGTATTCTAGGCACATACAGCATTGTGTGTGCAGGGGGCATTACGTGTGCCCCTACACGCTCAGGATGGAAGGAGGTTTAAGAGAGAAATTCGAAAAGACAGGAAAGAAAGTCCATGGGTGGCTCTCCATTGAGGTCCCCAGCCCTTCTGCCTTGGAGGTAACTGCTGTGTGGCATTCAGGTGGAGCATTTCCTTCTATTTATTAATTTCCCTATCAGAAGCAATGCATCCACCATGTCCTTGGGTGGGAGCTGGCCCCAGAGCAGCAGGCAGGAGCAGGAGGCAGCCCCTCATGAGCCCTCTCATATGTACCCCTCCTGTCCAGGGCTCCCCTAGGGAGGTGTATAATCAATTTAGCTAATCTTGGCATGAAGGATTTCTCTGATTTCGGTATTAAATATCAGGTGTGCATTACAGCGCAGACAAAACGAGCAAAGCCAATAAAAGCACCGCAAAATGCCTACCGTCTTCCGTATAATCTAATATGTAAAAGAGCGCGGCCTGTTTCAGGCAATTATTTCATAACATACAATCTCGCGTTACTGGAAGGAAAGGTGAGGGACAGGTGGATTACTTGGAAAAGCACTTGCTCTTTGCCTGTGGGACTCCAGACCGAGCCTGAGCCTTTGGTTTTCAGCCACAAGAAGCCCGTGGTCTCCATTCAAGCGTGAGGGGAGTAATTCATGTTACCGAACGCGTTCACGAGGTGTGAGATTATCTAAGCAGGAAAGGGCCGAGCTAAAACGCGCAGGAGCTCAGGAGGGCTTTAAATCCCTGCCATAAAAGCAACACAAAGGCAATTATCTGAGGGCGGTGTGGAAAGTCCTGCTCCAGCCAGAGCCCACCCAACGGCATCACCTCTGTGTGCGACCAGCATGACCATCGAGGTCATGGCTGGAGAGGAGAGCGCGTCGGGCCCTGCCCAGCCCCAGGATGGCTGGGAACAAAGCTGGGAGGCAGCTGCCCACCCTGCTCAGGGACCTGGAGGAGCAGAGGTCCAAGCTGCACCTCTCCTTGAAGAAGAAAGAGGGTGTGAAGCCCTCCGCAACGCTGCAAAGGAGCCCCGAGTTGTATGCACACCCAGTTGTGTGCAATGGAGATGCCACCAACCAGGCCCTTCCCAAACTTTAAGAGGTGAGGCGATGCATTATTTCCTGTAGGCCCAGATGGATGCTTTACAAATACATTTTTACGATTTTAGCAAGTTGATGAACTTGCTAAGGGATCTCACCAATGGTCTCCATCCTCCACCACGATTGCCCAAACTGCCGGAGACAGCACCAGGAAAGGTGAGCACCAGGAAGGGTCAGCACCAGCAAGGACCGACTTCCGCCGAAGCAAAGACCTAGAGGTCTCTTCAGCCTGGTGAGGGCACAGCTGAGGACGAGGGTGACTGGTTTGGCAGAGCAGAGGAGATGCGATCTCTGGTGCAGAGAATGGGAACGGGAAGAAGGGGCTCACTGTGTCCCAAAAGACAAAAACTCTGGGGCACAACTATGAACTTCTAGGCGATGGTTTCAAAACAAATAAAAGGGAACAGTTCGAAAGGAATGGGTAGGCAAACTGTGGAAATCACTGGCACAGGATAAAGCCAATCTGAAAAAAATATAAAGTTTATAGAAGTGATTCTATAAATTTCTGGATGTAAAATTCATGCTGGCCTATTAAATACAAAGACCCTAATTTTGGCTTAGGAAGGTCTGAATTGTAAATGGCTGGTGGGTACTCTGGAAAAACGTCATTACAGGCTTGCTGCGTTCCTGCCTTCTCCTACAGCACTAGGTGGACCTTTGGAGAGAATTAGCACAGACATTTTTTTTTTTTGTGAATGTCGAGTAACATCAACATTTTCCATCCATAGTCTGCTAGAACTGGGCGCCAGCTTCTCCTCTGGGAACTGTGTGGTCTCCCTGGATCTGCACATCTGCGATCTCCAGGAAAAGGGGGAATCAGACCAAGAGTGGAAAGGAAAAATCTACATTTCTAAACACATCATGTGCCAGCAGTTGAATGAAGAGAAGACTGAAAGAAATGCTGTTGACATAAATACAACCAGCCAGCTACAGAGTACCAAAGGCAGGTGACCCTGTCGAGATGCAGCCACGTCTGTAGCGTATGAACAGAGCCAAAGCACAGGGCTGGGTCTGGATAAAGCTTTCCTTGGTTCCCTGATGTTATGGAAGAGGCAGCTCATCACAGGTCCCATCGAGGGTGAAATCCTACTGGTGATGGCTTTTGGTTGTGCCCTTGTGGTCTGCCCTCCAAGCACACCTCCGGGGCTGGGAATGATGCCTCTGGTGGACACGGTTGCTGGGGGCTCTTCCCTTGGCTCTGCTGCCATTGCTCAAAAATGGGCTCAGAGCAGCTCTCGGCAAAGCCAAGTCAGAGTCCTGGGAGGACAGAAGATGTCGGTGGCCCTCTGCAGAGCTAAAACACGGCATCAAGGCAAGGGCAGGAGGCAGTGCATGAAAAACTGTGTGAAAAACAGCACGGGGCTCCAAGTCAGGGCAAATTTTGGATGGACTGTGAAGAACCAAAGCCCCAGCACATGTGTTCATCTGCTGGGTGGAATAAATGACTCAAAGCTGATCCAACAGGGCCAGAGGTCCCTGTGGCCTCCTCCCTCCTTGGGCTCTGCTAAGGCGCAAGCACCAATTGATGGATTTTTCCCCTCACTGCTTGTGTCTAGATGGATGCGCTGCTGCCAAATACAGATCGAGTTTGAGGTGCTTCTTTAAGAAGCCGGGTAAAAATAACGTATTCAAAATCCTATTTTACACTTCCAAACTTGAAAGCAGATCCATCAAGGGAAGGAAATATCCAGTGTCTGGGTCATTTCTGATAGTCCCTGTCATTACCATGCCTGCCTAGAGAGCGACATGGATTTTGTGGCCTCCTTTTTCATTATATTATGCAGGAATCCACCACTGGTTTGAGGTTAAGTGATGGGTCTTCAGAAAGACAGACTCAAGACCAGAGGAGAATTTTGTGTCTACATCAGAGGACAGGGCCCAAGGTGGTCGGATACCTCTTCTCCATACGTGACTGTGCCCAAGTCTCTTCACCTCCCTCTGCCCAAGATCCTTATCTATAAGAGGGGAATAATATCTCCTCATACCTCTTCAGGTCCTGCAATTTCAGAGAGGAACTATGCACAGTGGAGGACCTTCAAACCTGCTATCATGTGATAAAACCCCAGAATAAAGAGAACAAAGCATCTCTCGATGCCAGGATTCAACAGTTTTTCAAGCCATCACAGCCAGACTGTGCTAATCGTTACTGTAATAGGCGAGAAGTTTGCCGGAGGTGTCCAAGCACCGCAGCCACAACAAGGGCCTCCGTCTTCCTTTGCTGGCTCCGTAGCAAAGCCTCTGTGTTCGTCCCAGAATAGCAATGTGCAAACCTCGGTGCTTCTCTTCCAAGCCCATTTGCATTTTTAGAAACTAATTTGCGAAGCCTCGGACCCTGTGGCTACAAGCAAAGCCCGGCTGGCTGAGCAGCCCTCCTCAGCTACGGCAGCTCCAGGACAGCAGCTTTTCTCAAAATGATGCTGTAAGCTTTCACTTGGGGGGCAAATTTTCGCCTGGGAGAAGAAAGTCCTGCCAGAAGACTCTTGGGATCCTGCAAGCCAAGAGAGGAGGGGTTGGGGATGGGATCAGGGTAACCACAGGTCCCCGGGGGGAGCTCCTGACACATGGCAGAGCCTTGGACCCCGTTTTCCAGCGCGCCTTACCCCACGTCCTCACCGGTGCTCCAGCAATAATGTTATTGCACGACGCCCAGTGGCCCTCACCAACAACCGCTGTGAACAATCCAGTTGGAGCCACAGGAGGTTACTAAAGCTTGCTGAGATACTCTCCTCATTTCCTACATCCACAGACCACACAGACTTCAGCATGAGAGCACTTTTGAGGTACCAAAAGTCCCAGCCTTCCTGCAGTGGGCACAGAGACGAAGTCGCATCACAGTAGAGCATCTAGTGTCTGGCTCACACATCGTGGGAGGCTGGACACAGGGCAGCTGCCAGGAGGACGCCCAGATGGCGGGGAAATGGCTGGACACCCACCTTCAACCCGTTCCTTTTTCATTCACAGCTCAGGCTGAATAAGAGGGGGATTAAATTGATATGCCTTATCTCAGACCTGCCAGCGCCACAAATAAAGCACCCGCTCTGAAATAACCAACACTGGCAAATAATACATTCCACACTCAGAGAAATCATTGCACGTCTAAAGCAGATGTATTTGTCATACTTTTAAGCAAAGCTAAACACTGGCTATCTGAGACTAAACCACCCCCCCCAGCTCTTCTCTGCCGTGTGAGCAAGGCAGTTTCTGATGCAGAGAAGGCAGCGAGAAGCCGGATGGGCACGTCCATGGCAAGCAGCACGCAGCAAAGGGACGGGACCGGTCACCACGCTGATTACGGAGCGCAGGATTAAACCACATGACTGCTGCAACAAATGCACCAAACGACAGCCAAAAACGCTGCGTGGAATTCCTGGGTCTCTCCGCACCAGCGCTTAACTCCCAGCTTCCCAAAAGCAACCCCGCTCCCGGGCAGTGAGGAGAGCTCCGATTATCACCAGCAAAACGCAGCGCAAATTAAAGCGGTGGGAAAAAAAAGCCACTGGTCGTCACCTGGAAACTAGAAAGGGACCTGATTGTGGTTTCCCTAGCAATTTTGTTGTCTTTTCCTATTTTTAAACAATTTATCGGATCGAGAATGTTGGTAAATGCCTCCCCGATCGCACGAGGCCACACAGCATCCTGCCACCTGTATGGGACAGAGGGACGTACACACACACGGGGAGGGAAACCCCAGCCCCTCTTCTCTGTGTTACATGCAAGAGTTTAGACGTGCTCCACTGAGCAAATTGCTTAATGCACCCATCAGTATTTTGTATCATACATCACTTCTGCTGTCAGCTGGTTTATAGCCACAGTTTAGATTCTTAGAAAATTTACAAAGTTGAAATACTTTGATTTTAAAAAAAAAAAAAAACCAGTTTGGTTTTTTCCCCCCGAGTTTCCAAGCAGAACACCCCATGTAGGATCTCACCAACCCACCGCCAGGGCAGGAAAAGCAAAGCAAAGCAAGATCTCCCAAAGGCCACATACGCGTCGGGATGACGTCTCCCCCCACAGCACCCACGGAAAAGCAGGCGCCTCTGCCTCCACGGGGCCGAAGCTTTCATTTCATCATCGAAAGGCGATGCAAAAATAAGCACCAAAACAAACAGCTCCATAAAGCAGCGGGAACGCAGCAAAGCGGTTGGAGACACGAGAATGACCTAAATCCAAGAGGCGTTTGTGCACATGCTGCTTTGCAACACCCTCACCAGCCTTCAGCCTCTGGGACAACCCGGGATGAACCGACAAACCTGGGAGAAGCCTCTTTAACTTTGTTTTTTCTTATAAAAGAAAAAAAAGCATAGTGATTTCCCCCCCCCCAAGTGCCTGCCCCATGGCTGCCGGGGGGAGCCCGGAGACCCTCTTTTCCCCCGGCCAGGGTTATCGGCGGCGGGGCAGATCGGCAGAGATGTGTGTAATTGCCCTGTCAGGCAGCTGAAAGGCGCTCGCCTTTAGCTGATGCCACTTCAAAATGAAATTCTTTCTTTGGCATGGCTATGTCTGATATGCAGGCATCAAAGGGGGAGGCAGCAGGTCGCCGATGCCCCGGGCCACACATTTCCCTTCTAAAAGCAGGAATGAGAGTGTCAGCTCAGGGCCGAGGGGCCCCGGAGACACGGCAGCAATAACCCCAGCAATAACCCGGGGCTCCCCGGCAGTGGGGTGATCCCCCCCCCAACATCTGCCACGGCCCTGTAGGTGCTTTGCATCCCCGCAAGCACCCACGCAGAGCCCTGCCTTGCCGGGGATGCTCGGTCTCTGTAGCAAGCGCCCATCGCTGCCTCGCGGGGTGCGGGGAGGCTGCGGGGACCCCGCAGCACCCAACTGGAGAGGCACAGAGCCACCCCAAGACTCGCCAGTGGCGGAGGGGACCCTGTGGCCCCTTCCTGCGCGCCAGCACCCGGTGGGATGGAAGGGTGGAAAAGCCTCGCTGGCATCAGGGGAGGTTGAAGGTTGGGGTTTTTTTTGTTGTTTCCGAGAGAAACACAGGGCCATGCTCGCCTCCCCCCGCAGCTCCCATCTCCTCTCTCCACCTGCACTCTTCAGGGAGCCAAGGCTTTTGGCAAGCTTTCCACTCCAGTTTTTATTGGTTTCAACTAAGCTGCCCCTTTCGGAGGGTTGGAAAGCTTCAATCATTAAAGGAAAAGAAGAAAAAAAA